>JAODAL010026344.1:0-56936 GCA_025379985.1 Phyllomedusa bahiana | reverse complement strand
CCGTAATTTTCCCCCCGCGGATTGGCCCCGTACTAAAGCGCAAACCCGGGGCCGCGTACGGGCCAATCCGCGGCAAAAATAACCTTAACGAGGCCTTGGCTATTTCACAGGGTTTAACTGCGGGACCTTTTTACGCCCCCAATTCCCTTGTTGGGGGGATAGGGGGGGGGCCGGCACTTCGGGGCCCCATTATTTGCTTTACCGCGGACAAAAGCCGTGGTTTTCAAACATTCATTTATCCCCCCCCCCAGGAGGGAGAGGTAATCCCTAGTTCTCTTTGAAATGTGGAATACCGTAATACTGGGCCGTTTTCAGCCGAATTTGGAATTCGGGCGTAATTCGGACCAAAATAGGGCCCCTTTTTTAACCCGTGGAACATGGTTTTTAAAGCTTGGCATGTTTAAATGGGATATTTTTAAAATTTCACTCTAACTCCCTATATTATTCCCACCTTTATGCCGGGGTAACGCAGGCCCCTTTTTTTTAGGTGGAATATGTGTTCATTTTAATAAAAACTCATTTTAAATTTCAGTTATTCAATCGTTATTTACCCAAAAAACCTTTTTTTCCCTCCCCTTTTAATCTTTTTTTTACTTAGTAATAATGTTCTTTTTTTGTTTATTCTTTTTCTTCATCCCTTTTTTGTATGCCCCGGGGAAACTGATCCCTAAGGCGTTAACAGGTTTTTTCTGGGACGGATTTATCCAATCCGGGGTACTGCGCGAATTCACTAAAATACCCCAGTCTTTACGGTAATCCAAGTTCTCATAGAGAACCCCTCCCTCTCCCCCCTCGCGCCGGGATTTTGAATTTCTATGGGGCCCCGACAGCGCCCTAAATTGGGGGGGAAATCGTCCCCAATTACGGGGGAATAAGCGGTGAACAGGCCCCAAGGTGCGGCTCCCCCTTTCCCTTTTACAGGGGATTTTTTAAGCCGTTTGGCCCCAGTTCTTATCCAATCCCGGGGATGGCCTCAAAAAAGCATCTAAGAAACAACCCCGCCTAACGCATCACAGGCAGATTCCTCAGCCCGCCACACATTACTGATCAAGATTTTTTCCATGAAAGGTCCTTTAGCGACGGAGGGGAGCCATTCCTGAAATTTTGGTCCATGGCCGGGTCGTGTGTAAAAACCTGTTGGGATGGTAAGTATTGTGTAGTCCCCGGATCTAGGTAGTGGGATATGCTTAAATCTAAATGAATATAGGTGTTTTTATTATATAGAAAATTTTTTCATAAAGATTCTATAAATGTGTATTAATACAGGTACTCTAACGGTGTTAAATAAAGGGTAATTATACCGTGTATATTTAAAAGGGGACAATCATAGGCTGATTTTTACAGGGTACATCATAGCGCGTGTATTAATAAAAGGGTCCTTAGGTAAGGTAGCCTAGATTGTGTTTAAATTTTCGCTTGTTTAGGGCAAACAAAAGGTAAAACGACCTTGCTTTTTAACTGTGCAGAAGAAAAACCCTTACATGGGGTTTTTTTTTTTTTGGAGCTTTCATAAGGGTTTGGGGATTTTCACTGGCTTATTTTGACGGGGTTTTGGCAAGGGCTTCGGGGCGATTCCTCGCCAAAAGGCCCCCAGTTCACTTAATTTTGATTTCCTATGTAAAACCTGGTTGTAGTTTACACACGAGATTTTACACACTTCTTTGGAAGCGCTGAAAAAGAAGTGTCATGTCAATTCTTGAAGTGTGTTTTTGCCACAGTTTTTGTCCTGGCTATTAATTTGTATGGGTGAAAACCTCGTCGAAAACCTTATCCAAAACCTTGCCGAGAAACGCTTCTAAAACCTCTTCTGAAGAAGCGTGGTTTTGGGAGCGAAAAGACTCCGAAAACCTCGTCCAAAAACACGTCAAAATAAGCTGTGTGAACATACCCTTACAGCTAACCAATTTGGCACTGTGAGATCTCAGTGTGCAGCTCCATTTCTCAGTCATCTAGACGTTCTCTGATGTTAGCGGCAGGTGTTAAAGTGGTTTTGCCACAAAGTGAGTTCCTTGCCTCTTATCTGCTCAGGAGAGAATATAAACAAAGCATGCTGAGTCATGAACACTGCAGTGGTGAGAGGGAGGGGGGTGAGCAGAGAGCGAGGAAGCAGGGAGCGTCTCTAAAGTTTACTCAAATAATAACATTACAACCAGTGGATTATCTATACAGCAGACAGACTCATACACTGTACTTTCTCCCCAGCCCCTTGCAAGGTCATTCAGTTTCCCTGTCATCAGATAAGATGTGCAAACACGCAAGCGTGGCCAGATGAGGCCCTGTCAGTGTCCAGGTCGTGTCTAATGTAAACTTTCAGGTAACTAAGGGGGACTGAGCAATGCTGTAGCTCTCACAGACTTCACTTTTTGTAATCACATATATTTAGAAAAGTGATTAAATACCCATTTTGGAGGATCTCACGTCAACATTACATCGTGGCAAGACCCCTTTAACTGCCATCAGTAGCCGACACCTGGCCCCTATGTAGCAGATTTACTGAGTAAGCCCGCTAGATAGGACCTTACCGACAATAGGACGTACCCATATGTCCATTGTCAGTAAGGAGTTAAAATCCATAACGTCAATCTCTGTTGTGGATTTAATTCATTTCAACATGGCAGACAACTAAGCTCAGAGTAGTGACCCCCTTGTAACCTTTTTATTTTTAGCACTTGGTAAACGTTGCTTTTATTATATGACAAATATTAAATCTTTTCAACAAACTTTGTAAAAAAAAAAAAATCAACAGTACAAGAAAACAATTTACTTGGAAAAGCTGCTGAAATTATGTGTTTGTGTATAAGACAAACTGTCAGCTGTCTGAGTGATCAGGCTACATACTGTTCATAGAAGTCTATAGAGAGGGGGGTGTGGCTAATGAGATACACAGCTCTAGTAAGGCTATGTTCACACGGCTTAATTGCGGGACGTAATTACGCCCCACAATTACGCCGTGTGGACGGGGGCGGGGCGGGAGCGGTGGAGTGAGCAGGGGCCGGCACTTCGCCGGCCCATAGACAATCACTGCTAGCGGCGCGTATACGCCGCTAGAAAGTGACATGTCAATTATCTCCCCGCCGGGCGGGGAGAGGAGACGTAATCCATAGTTCTCTATGAGAACTGTGAATTACCCTCATGAATGGGCCGTTTTCAGCCCGTAATTTGCGCACTTCGACGCGTACTTACGGACCGAAATATGGCCCATTTTAAGCCGTGTGAACATGGCCTTAGTGTTGTACCTTCCTGCATTGCTTAATTTACACTCCTCAGCATTGTTCCACTATTATATCCTCCTTGCTGCTGCCATCGCATCTGAGGGTTTGTTATTAAGATATAAGGGAGCAGAATCACTGTGTGTTCATCATTTAGGAAACATCATAACAGACAGTTTTCAAACACCAGCTGAGAGAAAATGAGAGATGGAGCCTGCATGAGCTGTTGAAAAACTTGGATTACAATGTTAGAAATGTGCTGTGCTACCACTTGCCTTTTGACCCTGGCAACAGCTGTGCTGGGGATAGTCAAGTTCTTTTTGTGCCTTCCAGCAGGGTAATAGTTAAGCAGTTGACTCCAACAAGCACAGCTGATAGGCATTTCCCTGACTGGCAGAACTATTTAGCCCTGACTATTGTTTTCCTCAGTGCCTGAGTTTCTCTTGTGCAACCCGGGTTTGCACTGTGATTCAAGTCATCCTTGTTCCCGTACTGCTGCTTATTCAAGTCCTGTCTGTGTTCCCTGCCTGGTATGGACTCCTGCTTGTCTACAACTTCTAGTCCTGCTGATACCTGTAGTCCAGTTTTCCTACATGTATCCAGTATCCCTGGGTTGTCCTGCTTCAGCTTTCAGTGTGTTCAAAAGGGGGTACCATGCCTTTCCTTACAGTGTGCTCACTCTAGTCAAACAAAGGTCTGATTATGTAAAGAGCTGTGAGTAGCTACAATACAGCTGAGAGGTAAGCACTTCTGCCTTCAGCATAGGGGTCCTAGGTTCAAATTCCTGTCGGAACCAAACATGTTTTTTTGTCTCAGTGCACATACCGGATTGCTGTTTTTTTCCTTTTATTTATTTGCACTGTTGTCCTATTTACTAGGGAGTACAGTGGAAAGGAGTAGAATTAACAGCACCTGGGGTTGAACAATTGCTCATCAGTGTGTGTGTGTTATTACTAAGGAGGGAAGAGACTGACAGTAGCTGCCTGAGAGGACAGGTGATAACTGAGCATGTGCGGCCAGGATTGAGGAGCTCTCCTCACTAACCGGATCCCCTGGAGATGAGCTGTACACTATGGATCACTAAGGGAGTAGCTAAAACTAAACTGGTACAGAATTTTTAATAATGATGAGTGGTGAGAAAGTTTTTATTAATTTGTAAGCTTCCCACATCAGTTTTTACTTTGTGGTAAAACCCCTTTAACTATACATAGCTTACAATGTAAAGTTACCGAAAAATACAAGTACACTTCAGGGAATTTAATTGTATGGTTATTTGTTTACTTTTATGATGCTGTTCTTTGTCTGGTAAGGTATTGTATGGTATGTCTGGGCACAATTTGTGATGCCATATATGAGAAACATTATCAAAATAGCACTCGGCTTGACTTTTATGTCTGATTATATATGGGTATTTCTTCATAAACTCTAATAACTGGCTTGGCATCACGGACTTGGCTCTTTCTTGGATATCCTCCTACCTCACTGATCGGACCTTCAGTGTCTCTCATTCTCGCTCCACCTCCTCCCCCCGACCTCTCTCTGTCGGTGTCCCCCAGGGGTCAGTCCTGGGCCCACTACTCTTTTCTATCTACACTCTTGCTCTGGGTCAACTCATAGCTTCACACGGCTTTCAATACCACCTGTATGCTGACGATACCCAACTCTATATCTCCGGCCCAGATGTCACCTCTCTTCTCTCCCGGATCCCTGACTGTCTATCGTCCATTTCCACCTTCTTCTCCTCCCGTCTCCTAAAACTAAACGTGGAGAAAACTGAATTCATTATCTTCCCACCGTCCCACTCCATCCCTCCACCTGATCTCTCTATCACTGTTAATGGCTACACTCTCTCACCAACACCACAGGTCCGCTGCCTTGAGATAATCTTTGACTCCAATCTGTCCTTCAAACCGCACATCCAAACCATTACCTCTGCCTGTCACCTCCACCTAAAAAATATTTCCCGAATCCGCTCATTCCTTAACCCTAATACTACAAAAATGCTTGTCCATGCCCTCGTCATCTCCCGCCTCGACTACTGCAACATCCTCCTCTGTAGCCTCCCAGCTAGCACCCTCGCTCCCCTCCAAACCATCCTTAACTCTGCTGCCCGTCTGATTCACCTCTCTCCTCTCTACCCATTGCCCAGCGAAGCCAGTTCAAGCTAGCAACTTCGACCTACAAGGCTCTCCATCACCTCTCCCCTTCATATATCTCTGCCTTAATCTCTAAATACCTCCCCTCACGCAACCTCCGCTCCTCACAGGACCTTCTCCTCTGCTCGTCTCTTATCACATCCTCGCATAACTGTCTCCAAGACTTCTCTCGTGCTTCCCCCACACTTTGGAACTCACTGCCCCAACACCTCAGACTCTCCCCCACTTTCACCAGCTTCAAATGTAACCTGAAAACCTACCTCTTCAGGATTGCCTATAACCAACATTAACCGGGTTGCACTCCTCCGCCCCACAAACATGTCTGCCCCTCACCTTCTGTCTCTTCACCCTTCCTGTAGATTGTAAGCCCTCGCGGGCAGGGACCTCTTTCCCTCTGTACCAGTTGTTAGTCACTTATTGTCACTTTGTAATTGTTTGACCAATGTTATTTATGTACCCGCCGGAAATGTACAGCGCCCTGGAATCAAGGGCACTCCAAAATAAATGATAATAATAATAATAATGAATGTATGATGGTTTTCCAACTGTTTTGCTTGTTTTCTCTTTGGTTTCTTCAGCGAGAAAATATTTTTTTTCCTTGACAGTCTTATTAAGGATGGACAAGGACAGAAAACTGATGTCAGAAACCATACTAAACCTCACCCTACAGATCATCTACCTTCTGACTGGTGAGGTGAGGAATTCTGGGAATCATGTCTTTTGTCTCTTAATAAAGTGAGGAGATGACTAGAGAGGTGAAGGGAATGTATAAAGTGACATAAATGTCTTTCTCCATCTCCAGGATTACATAGTACTGAAGAAGATAACGGATGAGGATGAAGCATGTAGTGGGGACCAAGTTCCTAATATGGGGCCTCCACCTCACTCATTGATACATGAGAGGAGCCGCCATCAGACGATCCTGGACCTCAACAACAAGATCACAGAGCTGCTGACCGGAGAGGTGATCATGGTGATCAGTTGCAGGGAGTCTTGTTGGGTCGTAGATTAAAGGGCTTGTCTCACTACAAGGATTGCTTTTTTTATGTCGAAGATCTTGCAAAAAAAGTCACTTTGTAATATGTGTCCATTATCAGTGTCCTGCCTATTCCTAGATATCCCCTCTTGTATGGGCTGCATCAGCTCCTCAGGTCTCTATAGCTACAGTCTTTGTGCAGAAAGATGATGTGGCAATTCAGGATCCAAGGCCAGTTAAAATCCCCACCCCCCAAAAATCATTTTATTTATAACTTGTATGATCCAAACAGCGACATCTCCCCCGATGAGAAGAGTGGCCAAAGCACGGCCTACGCGTTTCGGGTGCTCAAACACCCTTAGTCATAGCACTATATACCTCTAAAAAACATCCTATATATACAGTATACAATTACTGATAAATTGCTTACCTGTGTGGCACTGAGTGAGCACACCAACCATACTTCCGGTCGCAACAGCATAAACCGGAACTATGTCACGGACCGGCGCAGTAAGAAACACAGCACCAAAATGGGTACTGGCAAAACTCCGGAATGGACATGCGCAAAGAGATAACCAGCATTAGATAATCTACTGATCCGTGGCATAAAACTGAAACAAATATAAACAAATAAATGAAGGCGTGCACGGCCAGTGAAACACAGAAAGATACTTATTGGCCACAATTCATATTAATAAAAAATATAAACCTGATAAAAAAAAGCCCTGATGCATAGATAATTATTAATAATGAAACATAATTTCTCTTTTGTGATTTAAGCCCTTAGGTTGTGTGGTGTTTAACCCTTTAAGGCACCCTGACGTTCCTGAACGTCATGCTTCACTGCCTGTTAATGCACCCTGACGTCCAGGAACGTCATGAAAGCTTTCTGTTTCCCTGTGCAGAGATAAGATGAAAGCTCTATGCTGATTGCGGTTTCTGACAGCTAATTAGCTCAGCTTCACAGCAGGTGATCAATCATTGCAGTCCCAAGATCCCCATGCCAAGGATCGCTGGGATTGGTCAGTCAGTCTGCTGACTCACCCGTTACAGCTGATCCACGTCCCGGGCTCTGCTCTGTGTGAGAGAGTGAGGAGATCGTATTTCTGTGCTGGGTCCTAGTGCCCTGTTCTGCGATCTGAGCTGTCACAGCCTGAAATACTTTATTACCATCTCCACTGCCTAATCACTTCACTGCCCCTGTGATCTATTTGTGGCAGCTGTCTGATCAGACAGTTTGCCACTTTCAAGGTCCAGCAATTTTCAGCCAGTGATGATCACTGGCTCATACAGTAAAAAACACACCAAAAAAAAATTACCCCGTTCATTGCCAAGTCACTGTACCCCTCACTCATATTGTTATAGCTGTCTGATCAGTTAAAACGACAGTTTGTAACTTCTGTTCCCACATCAGTCAGTGCCCATCATTACCCCAATAAAGCCTGAAAAATATTCTAAAACAAGAAGGTGCTCCTTCAATTCTGAGGCCTGTGGAAGAGTCAAAAAGCGCATATAGGCCACAAGTGGGATATTTCTAAAAACTGCATAATAAGGAGAATCATTATTGCGTTGCGATTTCTTGGTAAAATCTACGGGGTTCCAATGCATCATGAACAAAAATCGGAAATCTGCGAAAAAGTTAAAATTTTGAAATTTCACCTTCACTTTTCATTAATTTCTGCGAAATACCTAAAGGGTTAATAAACTTCCTAAAAGCTATTTTGACTATGTTAAGGGGTGTAGTTTATGAAATGGAGTAATTTATGGGGGTTTCTAACATACAAGCCCCTCAAAAACCACATCAGAAGTGGCCTGGTTCCCAAAAAAATCTGTTCTGCAAATTTTCTTGAAAATGTTAAAATTTGCTACTAAATTTTAAAGCCCCCAAATGTCTTAAAAAAATAATAGGATGTTTAAAAAAAATCATGCCAACACAAAGTAGACATATGGTAGCTGTCAATTTACTATTTTGTTTGGTGTGACTATGTGTCTTCACACAGAAATTTTTAAATGTTAAAAATGGCTAATTTTTCCAAATTTTCACAAAATTATGACATTTTTCACAACTAAACAAGGATTTTATCGACCACAAATTAATTGCTAAATTAAAGCACAATTTGTCACGAGAAAACAATCTCTGAATCACATGGATACGTAAAAGTGATTGAAAAAGTTATTCACAGATAAAGTGGCACATGTCAGATTTGGAAAAAAGGGCTTGGTCCTTAATCCAAAACAGGCTTAGACCTTAAAGGGTCAATGTTAAAATCTAGTAGGCTTCTCTGTCATGTAGAATACTTTCAAGATCACCACCTCTGATTGGCTTAATAATTTTCTCAATTCCTATAACCTTCAAATTAGTGTAGTTATTGGCATGCATGTCTCTAAAATGTTGTGACAAACTGGATCTATTTCTAATTGTAGTACTAGTGATGTCATTGACATGCTCCAGGAACCTTGTTTTTAATTTACTAGTAGTACTCCCTACATAGAATAGATGACAACTTGTACACATGGCTAAATACACAACACATTGGGAATTACAGTTAATGAACTGTTTTATTGTATATTTACGAGAATTCTCACTATTGTAAAATTCCTTTGTTTTGATGGTAAAATTGCATGTTCTGCATTGTTTAGAGCCACATTTAAAGAAACCTTTATCAGTCAGCCAAGTAGCCTTTTGAGTATTGGTAGTGATGTGACTAGGAGACAAAAGGCTACCTAATGTTTTGGGCCTTCGAGTAACTACTCTACAACCATTTTCCAATATGGGTCGCAATATGGGATCCTGATTGAGAACATATAGCTACAGACCTGTTTGATCTCACCTGATAGGCTGCCAGCACTGGTTGCTATAGCTACAGACCTGGCTTCTACTGCAGCCTAGTGGAAGCCAGTACACACGCACCTGAATTCAAAATGAAACCAAGAAAAAAGGACTGAGGTAAGATGAATCAATGTATTGAGACAACCCCTTTAAGCCAAATAAAATAGTCAATCATGTAATTTACTTGAGGATACTCTGCTTTGCTTCTGTCTAACAGCTTCAGTGTAAAAAAAGAAAAAGGATCTGCAGCCAATAGCTCTGGTATCTTCATATTCCATAACCTAGTCATAAGATGGGTAGCAGTGGCCATAGTAATAAAGAGTAAATTGTACACCTTGTGCTGTGCATCCTTAAAAGCAGGTCTAATTCATTAAACTATATATATGGGTTTGGCTAAAAATTGTGCCATGTGGAACAACTTTCATATCACAAGTAAGAGCATAGCTGGGGGGAACAGGCAATGAACCTATCCCAAATGGTTAGGTGGGGTGCAGGTTGGTGGTTTTTGGAAACTTTGCTTTCCACCTCCTTCTCCAACTGAGTTTTAAGTTACAGCTGCTGTAGCTTCTCACAGGCTGTTGTAGCTTGATCCAGACATTAGCTCTATTGGGAATGACATGAGAGGGAGTCGTCAGAAAGGCTTTGTCCTCTGCTCCTCTACAGAGGATGGAATACGACAGTTCTGCAGGAACAGTAAATAAGTTTGGCTTAATGTGCATGTAAACTGTCTGAATGTGTGTATTGTCTATATGGGTGCTTGTAATATGTGTGTGTATCATCCAATAGTACTACATATGTGTTGTATGTATTTTACATTTAGTTAAGTTCTTGGTGGGGTAAGGAAGGACTGAATAGTTTGCCTTTGGCAAAAAACTGGTTGTGGTCCGAATGTTTCCCAGTAAATGAAGACACAAAATATACAGATGTAGAGGATAGCAGATTATTTTAACATTTTATAAAGACTGGCACAAGCTTGTCAGTTTTAATTTATACAGAGGGTATGTAGCGTAATGATCACTAGACAAAGTGGAACTTTCCTTAACTACAATGATCTGTAATAAACAGCAGTCAAAGGTGGTTATTACCTTACATAAACCCCCCAAGGCAACCAACTGACCTGGGTGCAGATGGCACCTAAGAGCTCAGACTATCCTAATAGAAACAGGGCCACTACCTGACATGGATCTATAAAATATATATAATAGCAGAGCAGGGGGGATGTAAGTGTTCCTATACCCCCTGCTTAGCATACAAATCTCCACATCTCCAGCAACAACAAACAAACCCTGTCAGAACAGACACAGGGCAACTGTGAAGTGAGTTACTATAATCACGATGTGTCACTAATACAGCAGAGCAGGGAGGGATATGAACAGTTTACATGCCCCCCTGATCTGTTCTATTAGTATAGTCAGAGCTCCACAGACACATCATGATTATAGTAACACGCTTCATTGCTGTCACATCTACTGACTACAGATCAGCCTCATCTCTGCTATCCTCAATCTGTGTAGAGAGCAGGAGGGAGCAGGCACACACAGGGTTAATCCACACAGAAACCAGAGCTCTCCCCCTCCCTCCACTACAGAAGCATACTGTGCGGAGCCTGCTCAGACTGTATTCAGAAGTTGAAGTCATCAGACCTGATGCCAGTAATAAAGATCAAAGTCAGTGGCTTAGTGATTTCAGGAGCTGATGCACTACTACTACTAACAGGGATAACTCAAAATCAGTAGTACATTTGTAATGAACATATATTGCAAAGCTGCTTGTTTTTTAAAGATCTTTTAATTAAAACCCAATCATTGTAGCAAGACAACCCATTTAATGCTCTTTGATCGCTCACTGCAGTGGACTAATTATCTGTAACAAGATTAGCTTTTGTTTACAGGAAAGCAATTGTTCTCTTTAGTAAACAAAAGCTACACTTCTAGGAGGAGTGAAAACATCTCCTGCACTTGTCAGTGTCACAGCTCATCTAGAGAGAAGCTAAATATGCCAATCACTGCAACAGAACCACCCACAGTCTGACGAGAACAGAGTGAAAGAAAGCTGCATGGTGAGAAAACCTATTATAATACACTTGGCCATCTCTACTTCAGCAACCAAGACCAACAAGCGTCTTTAACATGGGCCAATTATTGGATGAACAAATTTTCATAGGAACATTTGTTCCTGATAATTGTCCCATGTAAAAACAATTAATGGCATGTGTGACAAACATCATGGTGGTACAGGTGGCCTGGAAACGATTGTTCAACACTGAAACGTAACTTATTACAAAAATGTGAATAATAAAAAGATGCCAAATGCAGATAATTTCCTTGTGAAGAGGAGAAAATAGATTAAATGGCAATTAATTGCTAATCGCATTTCTGGGACATTTGTAGATTAGTAGTAGTCTTCACATTATGTAACACAACTACGGGGAGATATGATTAACTAACTTATAGAAGTGTATAAATGGCCCCTACAAAAAGTATGGGGAAAAGCTATTTCATGTAAAGCCCCCTCAAAAGACAAGAGGACATTCAAAAGGATTCAGAAGGATTCAAAAGCCTTCTTCACAATGAGAACTGTGACTTTATGGAATAGCTGCCTGAGGAGCTGGTCACAGCAAGAATAGTTGAGGGTTTCAAGAAAGGCTTTGATAAATATCTAAAAATTATTAATTATGTAATTGTAAAAAATTCTAGATCCAGTCTAATGGCAACTTTAGGATCAAAAAATTAAATATACCTTTAGGGCAGATAGATTCTTGCCGTAAGGGATCCAAGTCATCAACAGTAGGGCAAACAAAGCTGAAGAATTCCCCTCCCTTCATCCACATCTTTTCTCACCCTTGGTTGAACTTGATGAACATATATGTCTTTTTTCAGCCGTACTGACTATGTAACTAGTATGTTGAAGGCATACTAAAACCGTAGTGTGGAAGAAGCCACTGAATTATGGGCTGTTCTCAGTGGATATGTACATATGAGACTATGGAAGCCGGTAAGGTTAAAAAATTCTATGGTTTCCCTACAGAGGTTGTATCTTTGTGTCAGGTTCCTATAAGGTGTCAGGATGTCACTGTCCATCTCTCTATGGAGGAGTGGAAGTATTTAGAAGGACATAAGAATCTGTATGATGACGTCATGACGGAAAATCACCAACCCCTCATATCAGTGGGTAAGTGAAAATTTTACTTGTCCTTAAAATATTATCTTAAAAGTAGGCTGTGATGGTCAGAAGGGATTAAAAAAAGCCCCACTTTCTAGAACCACTGCTGCTCCAGGTCTTTCCTCATGAAGTCACATACATTGGTCACATGACACTACAGCCCCAGCAGTTTCTAACTGTATGAATGGTATTGTTATCACAGGAATTCTCTGGAAACCTATTAATTCCAGAGTTCTCCAGGTTTCTGAAATGTTAATTACCGGTAATGTATACAGATATGCCCAACCCTGAAACACAGCATGAGACCAAGGAAGACAAAATATAATATGCATACATGCTTTCTCCAGGATCCTATCTATATCTTTCAGAGCATCTTTTCTCCTACCGGGCTACCACTATTTTTAGCCATCCTCCTTATGAGGACTCTATCTGTGTTGCCCATTTTATCCTAGGTTAAATTCAATACTATGTTTATTTTTTTTTTTTTTATGACACTGCTTCAGGGATAGGAGTTTCATCTCCCATCACTCAATACCTCAGGGACAAGACCCTATGTCTTATCGCTCAATACTCTGGGATAGAACCTTACACTATCTCTATCTCAATATCACGATCTCTCAATACTCAGATTAACCTAGGTCTAGAGGATCCTGCTCCCTTTTTGGGATCCTGAACTGTTCCCCACATAAGCCACACAAAGAAGATAACACACCCCAAACACCGAAACACAATCAAAATAACTTCAACCAAAAATATACCCAATGCCATAGGAGGACCTTTAAGAAATGGAAAGCAATCTGAGATCAGATTCATTGCATTTATTCTACACAATCTCAGGACCTAATTTCTACATACCACTTACCTGCAGCCAACCTCTGGAGACTCAGGGAGAAAGTACGTACAAGATGGACATTCAAAGGTTGTCTCACCTCAGCGCTGTTTATGTAGTCTGTCCATGGGCCAGTGAGTTGTCCTAATTTGCAGGCAGAGGGGAATTCCTTTGTCCTTCAATTGAGTCCCTGTTCAGGCGCCAGAAGTGTTATCACAACCTTAGGAGTTACTGCCTATGGCATAAGGGTCCAAATTGGATATCTTACTAGCCCGGAGCAATGACGCACAAACACAAATGGTTGTGAATCAAGGCTGAAATTTATTATTGTCCAGAAGAAAATATATAGCAAAACTTATGTCACACTGTCTGGAATTATCTCTTTCCCAACTCTTGAGAAATTAATTTTTGGCTTACAATTACAAATATATTGGCATAAAATGATAAATAATATCCTGTTCTGACAATTCTAAGAATTGTTTTTTACAGTTTTTCCTTAGCATTTACGCAATAAAAAAAATATATACTCGTCCAACTTACTTTCTTATCTGCTAAATGCAAGATAAATAATTTTGTTATGATGCTTATAAAAGCCAATAATTATTTAGGCTAAAGATCAAGTATGACAAAACATATTTTGCTAAATGTCAGGAAAACATACATACTTCCAACAGTATTCTCTCTATCGGATCCCTTCACTTTTCACAATGGCACTCGCCAGGGGTGTCCGCGCTCTCCTTTGCTTTATGTCCTGGTGATGGAGAATCTGCTGTCCGCCATCCAGTCCAATTCGGATATTAGATGGATAACCATTGGGGGACACGAATATAAGTGTTCCGCCTTTGCTGATGACCTTTTGGTCTACATAACTGACCCCATGGCTTCTATGCCTGCATTGATGTCTGAACTGGAGCGCTTTGGGTCTTGGTCGAACTTCAAGGTCAATACCTCTAAATCCGAAGCCTTGAATGTTGGCCTTCCTTCTAAGGATTTTAGCCTACTTAAATCGTCTTAACCGCTCACGTGGCCGCAGTCTGGTCTCACCTATTTAGGTATTAAAATCCCTAGTGATCTGACTAAGCTTTTCTCTTCCAATATTGAAATCTTACTGCGAAGGATTTCTTCGGACCTGGAGGGTTGAAGCAGGAGAGGGTTCTCTTGGTTTGGTAGAGTAAATATTCTTAAGATGACGATTTTTCCCCGTTTTACTTTATCTTGTCCAAACTATTCAGGTCTATATTCATAACTCCTTTTGGCAGCGGGTTCAGCACATCTTCTCAGATTTCATTTGGTCGACCTAGACTGGCCTATGCTGGGGGTTCAGGTCTGCCTGACTGCAAAAAATATTATTCACGTGTTCTACATTTGGTGTGTCCAGGGGGTGAGCGTTTGTGGGTACGGCTAGCGGGCAATCTCTGTCCTTGGCATCACTCCCCTGGGTCTGGACTCGCTCTCTTGTGGGTAGGTACCCCACATCTTTCACTACCCATCATACCCTTGCTACGATTTTGACTTACAAACTTTCTTACAATCTGATTGATCGCTCTGGGCCCCTTCTGCCTATTACCGATAATCCTGCATTCCCTCCTGGCTTGCAAGTGCCCCTATTCTTAGGGGGCTCCAAAACAAACCCGCTGCGCTTACATAATTTTGTGCCAGGATCTGACACTGTCCCGTTCCACTCCCTCCCGGTAGAAGTGTCCTCCAATTCTTTCTCTTCTTTTCAATACGCTCAACTGCGACATTTCTTTAACTCTATAAAGCAAACGGCTGACTTTAAGAGGCCTTTCTCTCCCTTTGAACAGATGTGCCTCCTAGACACCCCTCCGAGACACGCCATTTCTTCCATCTATAAAGCACTGTCTCCTTCCCATGGATCTTCACTCCCGTCTTTCTGCAAGGCTTAGGAGGATGAACTTGGTAAACCCTTCTCACAGGTCCAATGGCAACGCTGCTTCGCACTCTCTCTCATAGGGCAGTTATAGCGTCTAGAGCACAGGAAACTAGCTTTAAGATCCTCTCAAGATGGTATAGGGTTCCCTCTCTATTACATAAGTGGTTTCCCTCAGTACCGGACATTTGCTGGCGTTGCGGGACAGAAGCAGGTACCATGTTGCATATTTGGTGGCACTTCCAGGCCTTGCGGAGGTTCTGGGAGGCTATTTATGATGTTATCCGGAGGGTAACTCATATCACACAACCTAAGAAGCCTGAAGCTGCCTTGCTTTTTATGTTCGATCTTCCGGAATTGGCATATAAGAAATCCCTACTTCGTCACCTCCTCCAAGCTGCCAAGATCGTCATCCATAGGCATTGGAGGTCTTCTGATCCACCCTCTATAGTGGAATGGTTTTCTGAAGTCTCCTATACTTATCACATGGAGGAACTTTTGGCTTCCTCTGAGACCCAAGTGGGTCAATTGCTCAGGACATGGGCCCCCTGGCTCTCCTTCCAGTCATCTTCTGCATTTCGTACGATATGATACCATAGGTCTCTTATGGACCGTGCCCTGATGGGTATGTCCTATTGAGACCTGTTGTGGCTTGGTGGAATGGTGTGACTGAGATGTTTGTCTGGGACTTTATTCCCCATTTTTTTTCTTTATCCCCTCCCCCCTTTTTTTTTCCCCTCTCTCTCTCTAGCTCTTTCTTCTCCCTGTCCCTTCTCTTCCCTTTCAAATCTTAGGTTGATGATAACTCCAGGTCTAACTTTTCTACCTGCCTAAGTTTTTGTTTTTCCAATATTGCATTATATTGACTCAACAATTTTGAATGTTATGTATGTTACCTGATTTAATGTACCTGATCTATTAAGGATATGTCTACACTGCAGTGGACAAAAAACGACCTGAAAACGAATTACTAAAAACGTTCATGAAACTGATTTTTTCTGTCCACTGCCTGTCAAAAGCAGCGGGAAAAACGTCCGTTTTTTGATGCGTTTTTCGAGGTGTCTTTTTCTCTGCTTTTTAATGTATGCAAAAATTAAACCATTGGATGTAAGCTACACCCTACGGGTGGAGTTAAAAAGTTAAGTAGTCACTTCCTTTAGATCACTGTAGCATTGTAAACACATTGTCCTTTGTGTGCTGCTGCTGCGTCTACTGCTTTATTAAATTTTGCACCAGATTCTTGCACCAAAATCCACAAAACCCACATTATCTTTCCATACACAAGATAACTGTATGAGCATCAAAATCTGTAAAGAAAAGGATTTTAGTACCAAACTCCCAAAAAACGGCAAATTCCGTAAAAAAAAAAATATATTTTTAGTGTCAGAAGCGAGATCAGTTTATTAGCGTCAAAATTTTTAAAGATTTTGAACTAAGCCCCCAAACCCGTCAATCTGATTCTGGCGCCGAAATCCGTAAAAAATGTATTTGCGTCAAAAGCTAGATCACTTTATTAGCGCCAAAATCTGTAAAGATGCGGATTTTTGCCCCAAAAGCCATAAAAAAATGGATTCTTGTGCCAAAATCCGTAAAAAACTTATTTTGGCGTCAGAAGCAAGATAACGTTATTAGCGCCAAAATCAGTAAAAAAAAATTTGTGTCAAAAAAACGTAAAAAAAACGGATTTTTGCCTCAAAATCTGTAAAAAACATATTTTGGCGTCAGAAGCGAGATTACGTTAGTAGTGCCAAAGCCAGTAAAAAAAATTATTTTAGTGTCAAACATCAAAAAACGTATTTTTGCGCCAAAATCCATAAAAAAACGTATTTTTAGCGTCAGAGGCGAGATAACGTTATTGGCACTAAAATCTGTAAAAAAAATTATTTTATTGACCAAAAACGTAAAAAAACGGATTCTTGCGCCAAAATCCGTAAAAAAAACGTATTTTTGGCGTCAGCGGCGAGACGGCGTTATTAGCGCCAAAATCTGTAAAAAAAAAATTTTAGTGTCCAAAAACGTAAAAAAACGTATTTTTGCGGCAAAATCCGAAAAAAACGTATTTTTGCGCCAAAATCCGAAAAAAACGTATTTTTGGCGTCAGAGGCAATAACGTTATTGGGGCCATAATCTGTAAAAAAAATTTTAGTGCCCAAAAACTTAAAAAATGGATTCTTGCGCCAAAATCCGTAAAAAAACTTATTTTTGCCGTCAGCGGCGAGACAGTGTTATAAGCGCCAAAATCTGTAAAAAAAAAAATTATTTTAGTGCCAAAAAACGTATTCTGGCGCCAAAATCCGTAAAAAACTTATTTTCATCAGTAGCAAGGTAACTTTATTAGCACCAAAATATGTTTAGAAAAGGAGTTTAGCATCAAAATCTGTAAAAAAAACTTTGACGCCAAAATCTGTAAATTAACGTAAATTTTTAGCGAAAAAAATATGAATTGGGGGCAAAAATCGTTAGCGACCCAAAGCTGATTATTTGATTACAAAGGTACAAAAAAGGACTCATCAACACTAGTTGCAGATTTGATAATGAATAACCTTTGTTACACCCACTATAGGTGAGACTTGGGTCTCCTGGGAGGGTTTTCATTGAAAAATCGCGGCAAAAAACGCCGCAAAAACGCGCCAAAAGACGTCCGGCGCTTTACATAGACTCCTGTAGTAAATTTTCTGCCCTGTATCGGCGTTTTTTAGAGCATGTTCAAAATACGACCAGTAAAAAAAACGAGCAGAAAAAAGAAGCTTTAGTGTAGACAGCAGGAGGGTTTTACAATAGAAGTCTATGGGAGATGATTACAGTCATTTTTCCAGCATTTTTAGAAAACGAAAAACGCTGAAAAAACGGACGTTTTTCTGTGCAGTGTAGACAGAGCCTAACAGCAAAGAACCGATTACAAAGGTCCGTAATGTTATATATTTTACACTGTTTGAGACTTTTCAGGTCTCCTTTTTTGCGTATTGTTTATATCTCACCAGATGCGCCTTCTTCAATAAAGCATTTTGGATATTGAAATAAGTCAACTAAATGTTCTGCCAATAACTCATTCATTCCACATTTATTTCTGAACATCAGAATTACACAGCATAATGTTCTTGATATGAGACCAAAGTACAATAAGGGTATGTTCACACGGCATGTGTACTTTGTGTTTAAACACGCAGCTAATAGCAATGTGATTTACATTGCTTTTAACATGAAACACGCATCAGCATTCACACAAGTGATTGTTGATGCCTAACAGTCTAAAAAAAAATGGGAATCTAGCAAAAGAACAAAGAGTGACTTTTAATAACTATATTTACTATTTTGCCATAGGCAAACTTAAACTCTATCAGTTTATAGAAT
This sequence comes from Phyllomedusa bahiana, assembly GCA_025379985.1. Lineage (NCBI taxonomy): Eukaryota > Metazoa > Chordata > Amphibia > Anura > Hylidae > Phyllomedusa > Phyllomedusa bahiana. The sequence goes on along the minus strand of JAODAL010026344.1, from coordinate 38,532 downwards.
AATTAGACCGTGACCATGTTCAGATGTGAAACCATTGAAGGTTTGACAATTTTACAGATTCACAAAATCCCCATTTTGTTGCCTGATTAAGGTGTGTGTGTTTTTTTGTTTTTTTTTTACGGTAGATTTATTCCTGCAACACATGTGGCTTTCGCTACAGATTAGCAGAATAGTCTGCATAGGGAAAACCTTTCCACTTTTTTTTTTTTTTTTTCTCTTTGGGATACAGCTTTGCTTTTGGATGACTGCACCATGTAAGCAAGCAGAGTTGTTTGGAGGATTGGTAGGAAATGACCATTACCTGATGATCGCATGAAAACAATGGCTGACATTTATTAAAATGTCTAAAGGTGCTTTCACACGGTGCTTTTTTTTACCCGTTTTTTGTGCAGAAATATATAGCATAAATTGCATCAAAAATGCACCGTGTGAAAGCACCCTAAGAAATTGGAGAGTGAATTTGGCCAGTATTGCTTCTAATTTGTTCAAGAGTTACAGGGCTCTTAATAAAGAGTTGCCTTTGAATTGTCTGTCTGGTTGCTCAAAGAACCAGCAAAAAGAAATTGAAAACAAACTGCCCATTTTCCAACTTCTTTTACAACATGATCATGTCCACTTTTAACCTGCGCAATTTTCACCAAACTGAGATATTAAATGGATAATAGATGTGGGCCATTGTCAGTCACTATGTGTTTGTCTTTGACAGATAAATCCAGCTGGGGAGAAACGCCAATGAGATGTTCCAGTATTCTGTATTCCAAGGATTATCCAATGGAAAATCGGACTATTCCTCAGGATTGTCAGGTAGATGGAACTACCAAATGTTGGATTTGATGGTGTTTAATCTCTGGTTATTAATGTCAGTATTATTCTATTTTTATCCCTGATAATTCCATTTTTTCCCCTTTCACAAAAGCACCAAACGAGATGGATCTCTCCATCTCCTCTAGGGACAAACAACCTAATAATAGATGCCTTGGCTCTTGCCCAGTGGTTTCCTGTACTCTGGGGGGGTTGGGAGACCTAGTAGAAGTCCTGCTCTTTTTGAAGCTCCAAATGTTTTCTATATCTATATTGATGGGTGGTTCCTGGTCTGCTCCATTCCAGAAATTTCAGGTACCTTTGAGAAGCCATGAAAGAAAAATTCTCCTGACCAGAGTTAGGCCATGTTCACACGGCTTAAAACGGGCCGTATTTCGGTCCGTAATTACACGCCGAAGTGCGCAAATTACGGGCTGAAAAACAGCCCAGTCATTACGGTAATCCACAGTTCTCAGAGAGCACTATGGATTACGTCTCCTCTCCCTGCTCGGCGAATCCGCCGGGCGGGGAGATAATTGACTTGTGAATTACTCGCCGCGTATACGCGCCACTGGAAATGCACGTCATTGGGCCGGCGTGGTGCCGCCCCCCCGCTCCCGCCCCCGCCCACTCGGCGTAATTGCGGGGCGTAATTACGTCCCGCAGTTAAGCCGTGTGAACATAGCCTTACTGCAACATGGCTCTTTCTTGGATACCCATAAACCCCACTTTTTTATTCAGTGTGCACCTTCTCTCCCAAACTGACAGTTCTAGGTTATACTTCTCCTTTTACAGTGTTCAGGCTTTGGGTGGGTGCTCTAAGGGCCTAACTGGCTTTCACAGCATTAGGCCTCCTTGAGACTTACTACCCTGTTTCAAGACTTGGATGGCAGTGATGTCCTTCATATGAAAATGTTGTTCTGGTGCATTCATATACCACTTCTGTATGTCTATTCACAGTACAGCATCTGTTTCACACAGTACATATCCATACTCTGACTTTCATATGCAGGATTCCTTTCAAGTCCTTTCACGTGTGTGTGTGTGTGTGTGTGTGTGTGTTATATATATATATATATATATATATATATATATATATAATATATTATATATATATATATACACACAGTGAAGGAAATAATTTGATCCCTTGTCGCTCCTTTTGTAAGTTTGCCCATTGACAAGGACATGAACAGTCTAATTTTAAGGGTAGGTAAATTTTAACATTGAGATAAAAGATCCAGAAAATCACATTGTATAAATGTATTTGCATTTTGCTGATCTCCCTACAAACCATCAAGAGTTCTGGCTCCTACAGACCAGTTAGACGCTCCTAATCAACTTGTTGTCTGCATTAAAAGCAGCTGTCTTAAATAGTCACCTTTATAAAAGACTCCTGTCCACAGACTCAATTAATGAGACTCTAACCTCTATAACATCGGCAAGACCAAAGAGCTTTCTAAGGATGTCAGGGACAAGATCATATACCTGTATAAAGCTGGAATGGGCTACAAACCCTAAGTAAGACGCTGGGTAAGAAGGAGACAACTGTTGGTGCAATAGTAAGAAAATGGAAGAAATACAAAATGACGGTCAATCTGGGGCACCGGGCAAAATCTCACCTCGTGGGGTCTCCTTGATCATGAGGAAGGTGAGAGATCAGCCTAAAACTACACAGGGGGAACTTATTAATTATCTCAAGGCACCTGGGACCACAGTCACCAAGAAAACCATTGCTAACACATTACGCCGTAATGGTTTAAAATCCTGCAGGGCCCGCAAGGTCACCCTGCTCAAGAAGGCACATGTGCATTCCCGTCTGAAGTTTGCCAATGAACACCTGGATGATTCTGTGAGTGATTGGGAGAAGATGCTGTGGTCAGATGAGACAAAAATTTAGGTCTTTGGCATTAACTCAACCCATCGTGTTTGGAGGAAGAGAAATTTTTGCCTATGACCCAAAGAACACCGTCCCTACTATCAAGCATGAAGGTGGAAACATTATGTTTTGGGAATGTTTCTCTGCTAAGGGTACAGGACTACTTCACCTCACCAATGGGAGAATGGATGGAGCCATGTACCATAAAATCCTGAGTGACAACCTCCTTTCCTCTACCAGGACATTAAAAATGGGTTGTGGCTGGGTCTTCCAGCAAAGCAATGACCCAAAACATACAGCCAAGGCAACAAAGGAGTGGCTCAAAAAGAAGCACATTAAGGTCATGGAGTGGCCTAGCCAGTCTCCACACCTTAATCCCATAGAAAACTTACGGAGGGAGTTGAAGCTCCAAGTTGCCACACGACAGCCTCAATCTTAATGATTTAGAGATGATCTATAAGGAGGAGTGGACCAAAATTCCTCCTGACATGTGCGCAAACCTCATTATCCACTACAAAAAACGTCTGAATGCTGTGCTTGCCAACAAGGGTTTTGCCACCAAGTATTAAGTCTTGTTTGGCAGAGGAATCAAATACTTATTTCTCACTGCAAAATGCAAATAAATTTATATAATTTATACAATGTGATTTTTCTGGATTTTATTTTTGATATTGTCTCTCTCAATGTTAAAATTAACCTGCCCTTTAAATTATAGCCTGTTCATGTCTTTGTCAGTGGGCAAACTTACACAATCAGCAAAGGATCAAATAATTATTTCTTTCACTCTGTGTGTGTATGTGTGTGTGTATATATATTATATGTATGTATATATATATATATATATATATTATATATATATATATATATATATATAATTAGTAGGGATCAACCCAAAGGTAGCACGGGAAAACACAGTCTGTGACGTCCGTTTATTGCTCCAAATCAAATACACATGGAACCACAGGGCAGCTTATCTTCAGCCAAACAAACATAAGCATAACACCTTCGGTGTTGTGTCCCTCACAGTCCGTTAGGGGTGCTTTACAGACAGCCTGCTGTACACGTCCTCTCCAGCTCCCACACTGTCAGATCTCCTTCTGACCAAACACACCCTGCACACCTGACCTGCAAGGCTTACATAGGACTCCCACAAACCCAGATCTGGACCTGGAACATGGGAGTAGCCAACCCACCCATCTCTATTGGCTACTCCAGTAAAAAGCCTACCCGATTACACGCATAGCAGCTATAATAAACGTATATAAACGTGTGTCAGTGGCCGAATGCCGCTGACACCAGTACTACATGGCATTTTACCACACCGAGACCAGGCATCTCGGTGAGACATAACAGCCGTCCACCACGGCCCCTTGTGGTTTCCTACTATATATATAGATATATATATATTCAAAAGTTTGGGGTCACTTAGAAATTTCCTTATTTTTGAAAGAAAAGCACAGTTTTTTTTCCTATGAATCTAACATTTCATGAATCAGAAATACAGGCATGTTTTATTTTTGCACTACTGCTTACAAACAGTGGTGTTCCGGGACGGCTTTTTACTAGAGCAGTCTTAGAGCTGGAAGGGATGACTGCTTCCACATATCCATCCCGGGTTTTCCCTAGCCTATAAAGCCAGGATGTTAGGTGTGTGGGGTGTGTGTGACTCCAAGCCTGGAGTTGTAAAGGGAAGGTCTGCTGTATTGATCTGTCCAGAGAAGCTGGACAAAACCATCCTATGTACTGAGTGAGACTGTTATGGTGAGCGCGGCCAGTTTGATAACCCTACTGAAACCTGACGCATGGTTACCTTTCTGTTTGTTTGCACCCTGCTGAAGAAAATCCATTTGTGTTATCTGTGGACTTGTTTAATAAAAAAAAAAAAAAACATTTAATGTGAACATTGCTGTGTCTGTGATCCCTTTGACGGAGCTGACCCTCCACTATATATATATATATATATATATATATATATATATATATATATATATATATATATATATATATATATATATATATATATATATACTGTGAATAGACATATAGCACATTCAACACTGCTGGACGGTTGTTGCAGTTCATAGTAAAGTGTGCCTTAATTTGTTTGGATGTTGTTCTTGTGGCACCATGTACCTTTTTTTAATATGGGAACTTCTTGTCCAGCGGTTTTATCATTGCCTTCGAATCTGAAGCCTTTAGTAGGACACTGTCCCGAGTCTTCAAAATTCAGTATGAATGTAAGAAATTAAACCAGATATTATACACGAGATCTCCTACAGGAAAGTCAGTTCGGCATGGGGCCATCATAGTGGATGAACTTTGTTACTATGTTCCTTACTGTTCCTTACGGCCGGTATTTGTCCTGTGCAGTGTGGACGCGCCTTTAGGCCTCGTTCACACGGCTTATTTTGCCGCGGATTGGCGCCGTACTGCGCGCCGGATTTGCGCTGCAGTACGGCGCCAATCCGTCGGAGTAATTACGGTAATCCACTGCTCTCATAGAGAACAGTGGATTCCGTCGCTCCTCCCCGCTCGGCGAATCCGCCGCGGGGGGAGAAAGTGACATGCACATTATTTACAATGCATTGTCTATGGGGCCGGGGAGCGGCGCCCCCCCGCGCTCCGTCCCGCCCCTTATTCACGGCGGATTTGTGAGCGCAATCCGGCTCACAAATCCATCGGGAATAAGCCGTGTGAACACGGCCTTATAGTTCTATGATTCCCACCTCTTGTGCAGTTTATCATGTGTTTGGATGAGTTAAAGGGGTATCATGGGGTAACGACTAAATGTTATGCTTTAACATAACATTTAGTGCAGTGGATAACTAGGGTCTGCCATCGAGAGGTGGGGCCGCTCTTTTTCAGGGCGATTACCCCACCTGTATTTTTAGGTTAACAATAGTGGTGAGTATAGGCTGATATACCATATTTTGCTATTTGTGATTTACCCCTTTACTTTTTAAATTGTCACTGGCTTGTGTGTTGGTGTATAGTATTGATATTTTAAAGGTATTTATCAATAAAATTTAGATTTTAGAATTGGGTTAGTTTAAGTTAGTAGTGATTTTAGTGACTAGCTTAAAACAAGTCTCCAAAGCAGTTTGGGCTTCTTTTTACACCTTCTCTAGGCAATATAGACTGGACAATTCTATGTCTTTTAGGCCCAAGATACCAAGCTATTTTCCCGTCCTGATTTATACTCTGGAATATCTCATGTGGTGCTTCAATGAGGGACATAAAAATAATTATTTGATTATGTAGATCCCATGACCGTGTCATTCTTCCGCATTTTTATTTTTTTTTATCCTATTTAGGTTTTAAGGTTGCTTGGACAAAGCATGTTTCCAGTTTCATTGTTCTGAGTTATTACTTGTGTTGCATAGTAAACTTAAAATCAGGGCTGTGGAGTCGGGAGTCGGTGCCTATTTTGCAGGAGTCGGAGTCGTCATAAAATGGACCGACTCCGACTCCCAAAATATATAATAAGTTGGTCCAGTTAGTTCGATGCAGTGCAATGAGCAAGAGGAATTGGGTCCTGTCGGTCCTGCTGCTCCCATATCTTCAGCCTCATTACATGAGGAGTGTAATTGATGACATGGAGCAGGCAAAGCGTTGCCCCAGGGGAAAGATTCTGCTCCCAGCACAAACAGATTTTACCAAAATTTTTCATCTGCTTTCAAAGAAGTAGACGATCAACCATTCATCAGACCTGACTGTGGCTGAGGCAATTCCTTTATACCCTGACATTGTTAGAGATGTTGCCCCTTTGGTCACCGCTTTGCCCCCCACCCAAGTTAGTGTAGAGAGGCCGTTCTGTTGCCTGGAAATCATGAGATCAGATGTGAGGTCATGTATGCAGGATCTGGTGTAGGCAATGCTATTTCTCAGAACAAATTCAGAGACTCCACAAATGTTCCTGCAGTGTTCTGCATATTTACAATTTTTTTGGTGTTCTAAAGTCATATCCAATAAATATATTTTACACTGACAAGCAAAATGGTAACAATGGTATGAACTTGTGACTTTCAGGTTCCATATCTCACCATCCACTGCAGCTTTCTGCATGAGGCTACTGTAATTTTATATACAGTCATCTTACCTATCTTATACATAAATTTGACTTGAAAGTATTTAGCATCTGCTTAGTTCTGCAGATTCTTTCCTGTAACTGCCTTGTTACTGTTTTGCTCCTAAAAAATCAAAATGTTAATTTTTATTATTTTGTTAGTATTTGGGAAATCCACCTTTGGTTTTCAATACTGCTTGAATCCTTCTGGGCTCTGGATCAGATTAAAGCATGTCTTGATCAAAATCTGATCCCAGGTCTCTTCTACACATTCCCAATGTTGGTGCAGACTGGATTTGGATACAAATACAGCTTTTTCTTCAACTCTACCCACAAGTGTTCAAAAGATCAAAACATTGTTACCATTTTGCTTCTCAGTGTCTGTTCTTCCTAAATAGCTTGATTATTGTATCATAAGGTGATAAACAGTCGGATGTTACCACTTTACTACAGTAAAGTTATCACTCAAACATGCGCCGTGTATGAGGGATTCAGGAGTCGGAGTCAGGAGGTTCGGGAAATTGAGGAGTCAGAGTCTGAGTCGGGGCTTCGGCTTGCCGACTCCACAGCCCTGCTTAAAATTAGCTTTTGTTAATCCACTAGGATGAGATCGGTGGCCCTTATTTTTAGATCCAGGTTTCCTGTCGCTAGGTTGGCAGGTCTAATGTTTATGGTGCTGTACCCGGGTCAAAAAAATTAAATTACTGGTGAGGAGTAGTAATTCTTTTCTATCTTGAAATATAGGAAGGTTTTGAACTGAATTTAGGACTTGATTATCTAACTTTGTGCTGTAAATATATATTGCTTCTATGTGCTATCACGATAATTGACATGCAATTTTTTTTTACTTTTTAAACTTCTCCTGTGTCTTTTTTTTAAATGCACATAATTTGTTCAATTTGTGGTTGATTAGGATACACATCTGTGTGCTATAAAAAGTGAAGTTACAAAAGATGAAAGAGAGGTGTATGCAGGTGTAACCCAGCTATACGAGAAGGAAAATACTATAGATCAAAGCATTGGTGAGTAATAACCTAACCATTATAGGGAAACTAGTCAAAAATTTAAATTTTTGCATAAAATAGGTTGAAATCTGCAAGGACCACTTACTAATTTGCTGCACCCGATAATATCTGCAAGACTTGCTAGATCCAGGTATAGGCATCATAAAATGGGTTTTTAATTTCCCGGATAGTGTACCACTTCAGTGTTTTGTTCTTCTAAGGATTTAGAATTAATATCTTGGAATTGGTTAAGCCCTTATATGTTTGACTGTATATGGCTTACCACACAAAATCGTCTGTTTCCTTTAGATTAGAATGGGACCCATGTCAATCAGCTGATCCCCAACTCTATATGAAAGGGCTTGTAATGATCTAGTGAACAATCTGTTCTACTGAAGTAGCTATATTCCAGGCATGCAACCATTATCTTTAGGCCCAGTTCACACGGCTTATTCAAGCCGTAATTGCGGGACGGATTTCACCCGCAATTACGGCTTGCGTAAGTGGCGGGGGCGCTGCTCGCTGGCCCCATAGACTTTCATTGTCCACGGCGTGTATCCCGCCGGGATAATGAACATGTCGTATTCGCCGAGCGGGGAGGAGAGACGGAATCCACAGTTCTCTATGAGAACTGTTGATTACCGTAATGCCTGGGACGGATTCCGGCTGTATTGCAGCGCAGTACGGCGCGCAATACGGCTGCAATATGTCCCTGCAATAAGCCGTGTGAACAGCACCTTTACAGATCAGCCAATATCTAAAAACATTAAAAACATTTTTTTTTTTTTTAAATGAGTAGCTGAATTTTTAAAATGACCATTTATGGTTGTGTTCCATCGTTGTGACACAGCTTCTCCCCCATCAATAGCAGCCAATCCTTTAGCAGCCGATAATGACACCTACCATGTCAGTCACATTGCCATTGGTCTTGTGCTGGCTTGCTTAGTGTGCCTAATTATTAATCCTTCCCAACAAGCCAGCACAAGACGGTGCGGGTGGTGTGGTAGGTACTATTATTGGTAGCTGGGGAGAGCTGCCAAGTGTCAGGAAGAAATCATTAATTTTACCATTCTTGTTTTTCTTTTTCTTTCTATACCGGACTTTTTGAAAAATGTACTTTCTCAAATATTTTTTTTCTTTTGCAACACATATAAACTTGACACGCTTACTATACTCTCTTTGGTCTATATTGACCCTTAGGGACCATCTACATGGCAAGTATTTATGGCCGTGTTTTGATTTAGGATTTGGAATCCGTTTGAAAACAGACTGTTAACCATCCGCACAGACCTCAATAGAAAATCCGACCGCCAGTCTACATGGCACAGATTTTCTGAGGTCGGATTTCGAAACCTACAGCTCCGCTCTGGTACTGTTCGGGTACATTCACACAGCAATTTTTAGAATACTTTGTTGGATTCTATAACCGAATAAACGGTATTTTATAATTGTTTTTGGGGTTTTTTAAGCGGATTTTGTGGTTGGATTTCAGATTCGGCCAGCCCATTGACATTGAACAGTACATTTTCCAATGGAAGAATGTGCATGTTCCAAGTTTTTTGCAAAGCCGTCTGTTTTGAAATCTGGTCAAACTTTTCTATTGAGGTCTATGGGGATGATTAACAGTCGGTTTTCAAACTGATTCCAAAATCCATCATGAAAACAAACTATAAATCCTTGCCATGTAGATGAACCCTTCAATGGAAATCCAACCGCAAAATCCACCCCAAAAAAGGGACAAAAAAATACTGTACACCATAAAAATTTGAAATGTCATTTTTTTTTTTGTTGGGTGTAAATTGGCATATACCAAGCAATTGGTAGTGGAAGTTTCCCCCCTCCCTCCCCCCCTTCTGTGGTTCATTTTGTTTATATTTAGGATTACAGCTTTGGACCAAACCTTATAAACTGTGTGTTCGGTGCACATGTGTTTCATTTACAGCTAAATCAAGTAAAAGAAATCCACCAGATAGATGCACCAGTCCCTTATGTTCCCAGCATTGCGAACCAAAGATTGAAGAGGACCAGCAGGTAGAAAGAATAAAGATCTCATTGACCCTGTTCTTGGTTTATTATATATTATTATAATATTATATTATTGCAATACACTTGCGCATATATATCTATATCTAGATATATATGAAATATTGTATTTTAAAGTGGTTGTCCACATAGAGAAAATTACATGAAGATGGAGCCAGAAAAAAAAAATTGATACTTAACTACCAGTTCCCTACTGCTCTGGAGCTCCCCAGCGATCAGCTCATCCTTACTTTCTGGTTCTCATCCCAAAATACAGGACAGGCCCCTGTTCTTTTTTGAGTGAGCCTCTGTGATGGGATGAATAAAGGGGAGTAGATCCCCCCTGAGCTCTGGAGTGGCAGCAGAGGGGACAGGTAGGTAACTTTTTTTTTTTTTTGCTCACTCTGGCCACATTTACTTGTTGTGATTTCCCCCCCCCCCCCAAATAAATAACCCCATCCCACTCTGGGGGGCGTGGGCCAAGTCCTGTGGTCTAACGGAGGTGTGGAGGTGGAGGCACCCAAATGACAGTTTTCATGCTTTTCGGCGACTGCTGGGTCACTCTCCCGTATTGACCTAGTATTTGCTAGTCAAGACATGCTATCCATGGTGACTACCGCGGATTATTTGCTCGAGGAATCTCGGATCATGCCCCTCTCCTGGTGAGGGTGACTCAGCTGATAGTCGAGGCAACAAAAAGGTGGAGATTGAATCCCAAGTGGCTCCAAGTCCCAGTGGTGGAGGAGAGATGCAGAGAGAGTATTGATGGCTATTGGGAGATCAATGAATACACTTCAGACCTGTTGATGGAAGGCAGTGACCAGTGGGGTGCTTATTCATGCAATTGCTACTCACAGAAAGATCAGCGCAGGGGGTCGTTGGAGGTAGATCTAGTTCAAGCTGAATCAGACTATGGGAGGTCACCAGACGAGCAGCATAAGAAAATGTTGGGGGAGGCACAGAGAGCATATAACCTGCATCTTGCCCAATACAGTCAGAAGAGACTACGGCTTCAGCGACACATTGTGTTTGCTGAGGGAGACAAAAATGGTAAAGCATTGGCCTTCCTGGCTAAAACGGAAACTCCCACAACTGTTGTCGCTGGGTTACGTAATCTAAGGGGAGAAATGGTATCTAATCCAGTTGCTATAGCAGAGCAATTTGCAGACTATTACAAGACTCTATACACTTCTAAATTAGGTTATTCAGAGGCTGAAATCAGAGGATTTCTTGGGTCCATTGCACTCCTGGAGATCACAGAGGAAGAAAAGGAGATACTGGTGGGACCAATCACAGAAGAGGAGATTAGCAGGGCTATAGGGCAGATGGCCACTGGTAAAGCCCCAGGCCCAGACGGCTTACCCGTAGAGTGGTTTAAGCTGTACAGTGAGGAACTCAGCCCCAAATTAGAGGGAATGTACCGAGCTGCCTTTGAAATTGGGCAGTTACCCCCTTCTCAATATGAGACAACCATAGTAGTGATTCACAAGCAAGGTAGGCCGCCAGATTTGTGCCAGTCATATCGACTCATCTCTCATTAATATAGATGTCAAAATTTTGGCAAAGGTACTGGCATTGAGACTCCATTCCATTATTTTGTCTATTGTGGGGGCGGACCAATCGGGATTCATGCCGGGGAAGTCTACGGATATCAATTTAAGGAGGTTGTACACTAATTTGCAGATAACCCATGACAATTCTGGTAGCAGAGTAATCGCAGCGCTTGATAATGAAAAAGCGTTTGACTCAGTAGAATGGAAGTTCATGTGAGCGGTATTGGGTCCGTGGGCTTACCCGCAGAGTTCTTGAGGTGGCTTCAGATTTTATACTGGCAGCCAACAGACAGTGTTAGTTAATGGCTACCTATCCAGCCAGTTTCCCCTGGGCAGGGGAACTAGGCAGGGGTGCCCTCTATCCCATTTATTATTTGCCCTGGCTATTGATCCCTTATCTCCATCAATAGTAACCCATTGATAGAGGGCTGGAACATAAAATGGGTCACGGAGAAAGTCTGTATGCGGATGATTTACTGATATATCTGGCGGATCCCAAAGGCTCTTTAGAGGCACTCCTGGATGTAGTAGATACTTCTGGAACCTTTTCGGGTCTGAGGGTTAATTGGGTGAAATCCATGCTATTTCCTGTAGATCAGGTCCAGTCAGAGGAGGTGTCCATGAGAAGCCAACTTGAAATCGTGGATCAATTTAAGTATCTCAGGATTCAGATCCACAGGGATGTGCAGCGTTTCATTGCTCTTAATCTTTATGATGCAGGACATGACTAGGAAACTGAATGTTTGGAGGTCACTCCCATTGACGTTAGTGGGGCGTATTAATGTTATAAAAATGGTGCTTTTAGCCAAGCTATTGTATTTGTACAGGGTGGCCCCCATTTTGATTCCTCAATCCCATTTTTGAATCTTGGACAGGCTGATTTCATCCTTTTTGTGGCTTGGGAGTACTCCCAGAATAGGAAGATCCACATGCAAGGCTCTATATGAAGATGGAGGGTTAGCGCTACCGGATTTTTACATTTCACGTGGCTATGCAGTTGTCCTATGTGGAGTGGTGGACTAGGGCGGACCGCAACAATCCGGCGGTGGTGCTAGAGGCGGCGCTATTGGGGTCCTTCGAGGCTCTGACTAATTTGGTGTATAGACTTGGGAAATATCAGACACAGTTTTATATGGCTACTATGGTGGCAACAGTGGCTGAGTGGAAAAAGTTTGTAGGCACGTATCGGGGGGAGAGAGACCGGGATTCTTGGTCGCCCTGCATCCCTTTGTGCAGGAATGGGAAACTCCCTGAACTTGCCTCTTTATCAGATTTTGAGATCTGGCCAAAGAAAGGCATCAAATATTTGGGGCAGTTGTACGTTGAAGGGCGCTTCATAGACTTTGAGGTATAGGCTGTCACAGTTGGGCTGGATAGAGGTACCCTTTTTCGGTATTTTCAATTGTCATGCTTGTTTTAAACAGTTTGGAGGCGAAATTCAATTGCCATGTGATCCCCTGGAACAGTTGGCTAGAAGGGGGAACCCGGAGAAATTGCTCTCTACCTTCTACAGGAACATTTTAAGTTGCCAACAGTCTACCCTGGAAAAGTCCTTTGATAGGTGGAGGGGGGGATATTCCCACCTTGGAATCCCACCATATGGAGGAATTGGCATCCACATGGAGGGCTACAGTGATCAGTGCTAGAGACCAGCTGATACAGAACAAATGGCTCCATAGAGTCTACTATACTCTATCCAGGCTGGCCAGCATGGGCAAATTGCCCACCCCAGTTTGCACCAGGTGCTATAACGCCCGAGGCTCCTTCTTCCATATGATATGGGAGTGTCCTGTTATCCGGACATTTTGGTAGGATATTCACAAGTTTATTAATGAGAAGTTAGGACTACCAGGAATTTGTACCCCAGAAAACAGTCTCCTTGGCCTAGCGGAGGAAATAATCCAGACAAAATATGAGCGAAAGCTATATAGATTAATGTTTTATGCCAGGAAGACAATACTGCTGAACTGGAAGCCACCCAAGATCCCGTCTCTAGGTCACTTGTCAATGTACAGGCTTACTTTCGAGGCCAGGGGAGTTCCAGACAGGTTCCTGGATATCTGGAGTTTGTGGATGGAGTCCCAGTCATGTTAGCCATGGGATGTGTGAGTGGTGGGGCCCAGGATACAGTTTGGCATAGTTGTCAGTGGCTTGCACAACAGTGTGAATGGTTTGAATGGGTGTGAATGTCTCTACATATTGTTTACAAATCGACTTTATGTGCCTCAGCCGGAACTACGGTAAATTATTTGACGTTACAGGCTGTGATTGTCTGCTTACTATACTGGATTGTGTTATTACTTTGACTCGATATCTTCTGAAGAATGTATGTTGGATGTATCTGTATTTTCTAAGGTTGTCTTGTGAAAATTTTCTTAAATACTTTAAAAAAAAAAAAAAAAGTAAACTTATTGCTTGGGGTGGGGAGAGTGATGTACTGGAGCTAGTTATATAATTGCACATGTATACTGGTGAAGGTATGGAGCGTTTCTTGTTTATAAATGAGATTATATATATATATTTTTTTTACTTTTCTGTCTTTGTCATTGTTCATCATTTTTAAGGTTAATCCGTTCTTTGTTATCACAGTTGAGGTTTTAACTGGAAAAGAAATTATTAATGTGCGTGTAACTGAGTGTAAGGAGGAGGAAATCACTACAGATATCATGAAAGGTGAGTGAAACCCACTACATGTTAAAGAATAGTCACCGCATATTGTCATTTTGCTGCATGCCACCTTAGAGGGGAATTTCAATTTTACTGATTTATCTTTTAAATATAAAGGCAAAGCTAAAATAAGACTATTACCAAATACGTTGCTGTTCTGATTTTGCTTCACTTTAAAGTTAGAGCAGTTTAGATCTTCTACTTGTTTACAAAAGTTTCTCTAGTTACTGACCTCCTCTCTCTACTCTATTAGAGGCTGGGCTGGTGAAGTCACTCCCTGCTATATTATTAAGACAGAGCTTGTTTTTCAGTCTCTGATTTCTCACTGTGAGAAAAAGTTTAACCCTTTAGTTACTGAACAGAACGGGATCAGAAGCCTTGTGCTGTGCTGTCAGGGCTTTAAAGTGAGGCTAAATCCCCATTGCATCGGACAACAGACAGCCGAAAGTCGACCGGTTTTTGTCACGTGCAAAAAACACTGTCTGTTCTCGTTTTTTGGATTGTATGGAAAGACGATGAAAAAACTTCAAAGTGCTGACGTATTATACAACATGTTGTATAATACGCCGGCTCCAAAAGACGAGCAGAAAAATAACGACCTGTGTAGACTACAGGTCGTTTTTTCTATTGTCGTCTATGGGGCTGCCTGAACTATCGTATTTTTTGGCAGTTTGAGAATACTAGCCTTACATTAATCTTTGTATGTAAATGCACAGATAGGTGTGAATGTAGAAGAATCGCTCTGCTTGTCTTGGCAACTTCTCATGACCGCTCTCCTTGCTCACATTTATAGCCAGACATTCTGCTTAGACAGTGTCATTGCTTTTCCGAACCCCTCTATCACCAATGTGCTTCTAAAGGCATGTTCACACGGCTTAAAATGGGCCGTATTTCGGTCTGTAATTGCGCGCCGAAGTGCCCCAATTACGGGCCGAAAACGGCCCATTCATTACGGTAATTCACAGTTCTCAAGCCGCCGGGCGGGGAGATAATTGACATGTGAGTTTCTAGCCGCAAATACGCGCCGCTAGCAATTCAAGTCAATGGGTCGGCGAAGTGCCGGCCCCCTGCTCAGTCCCCCGCTCCCGCCCCGCCCCCGGTCACACGGCGTAATTGCGGGGCGTAATTGCGGGGCGTAATTACGCCCTGCAAATACACCGTGTGAACATAGCCTAACAAGCAGCGATGTGAATAGAAGCTATGGAGCAAGAATGTTAGTCACTGCTGTAGAACCGCCCACAGCCTGCACTGGAAGTCTTAAGCAGGTGGGGAGAGCAGCTTCTGTGAAAACAGCCAGATGGGAAAAAAAATCTTTAAATCGAGTTTGCACAATGTTATTTTGTTGGAAAAAATTTGTAGTAAATCCATGGCAATACCTTTTGGATTTCAGGTACAAACTTTCATTTTATTTCATTTTTTCATTTCATTTCATTTTACACGTGGAGATTTCACTGCAGTTTTGAACAAGGAGTAGCCCAATTGAAGGTACTATCTAACCAGCACAGATTCCGATTAAGTTCCTATGGGACACTGAATACTGTCATAAAACTTTTTGGTCCTCTACCTCAAAGGAATGAAGCCCCTTCAACCCCCAAAAAATTGGTTTAAGAATGTTTTTTAAAATAATTACTTAAGATCTAGCCCTTATATACTAGCTGTTTCACAGGGCTTGCTCTTCACAGGCAGCTTCAGGCATGTACATCCTGTTTAGGCTGTGAATGGTTCTGCAGCAGTATTGGGGTATTGGTTCTGCTATTCCTAGCTGAGCAAGTTGGAGACATTGGTAATAACATTATTTTAATGGTAGGGTAGAAGACTACAGGTCTCTAAAAGGTTAATGGTTGCCAGTAAGGAAGATAAGCTCCACGCTGTGTCTTATCAGCAGCACAGGAGTTAACTCCCCACCACTTTTTCACTGCTGATAGAGCAGAGAGAGATGGTTGGTAGCCTAGGAAACCCTCTGCAAGAAATAAGAACTGCTATAACTCTGAAAGTAAAATGAGAACAGGAATGTATTTGATACCAGTATTTATTTACTTTTTGCCTATATGTTTAAAGCTAATGTGGTGAAAATAGCTGTGTAAGTAATTATTTATGTTTGCACTGCCATCATTGGTAGCATTGTAATTGTATGTGCAATGGTTTACGTAGAGAACTTAAGCAGTATAAAATGATGTATTAAAACATTTCAGTCATTTTAACAGAAGCTCCATGTTGAAAAGTCTTAGGCCATGTTCACACGGCTTAAAATGGGCCGTATTTCGGTCCGTAATTACGCGCCGAAGTGCGCCAATTACGGGCCGAAAACGGCCCATTCATTACGGTAATTCACAGTTCTCATAGAGAACTATGGATTACGTCTCCTCTCCCCGCCCGGCGAAGCCGCCGGGCGGGGAGATAATTGACATGTCACTTTCTAGCGGCGTATACGCGCCGCTAGCAGTGATAGTCTAGGCCGGCGAAGTGCCGGCCCCCTGCTTACTCCCCCGCTCCCGCCCCGCCCCCGTCCACACGGCGTAATTGCGGGGCGAAATTACGTCCCACAATTAAGCCGTGTGAACATAGCCTTAGGATATATACACACGGCTGATTTTCAGCAGGGAATCGATGCCTAATATACGCTCCAGTGGGAACGGCTTTTGGGCATGTATTTGACACTGACTTCAGAGGCAGATTTTCAGTCTCCATAATACTATGTGATAATTCAGCGCTGACTCTGCCTCAGTCCTTTTATAGTGCTCAAAATAAATGTACAGGGCAGATTTCCATTTGAGACAATGGGAGGTGGGTTGCAGTCCGGCTTGGATGCCAATTTTGATGGCGATTCAGTGCCCAAATCAGCTGTGTGAACATACCAGTGTTTTTTTTTTTTTTTTTGCTTTTTACAAGATGGAACAACTTTTATTTCTATTTTATTTTCAGCAGTTAACTGCACCAAAATCTTTGTGGCAAATCCTGGAGAACATTCCCCAACACTTCTTACAACTACTACCCTACCATCAGTTCTTCACATTGATCCTATTAATCATATGGAATCTGATCAATCACCAATTGTTAAACATCATACAGGAGAGAGAGGGAGTAAAATACTTTTATGTTCTAAACTTGGGAAACATTTGAAAAAGAAATCAAATTTTTCTGTGAACAAAACAATTTACAGAGACGAGAGGTCGCATTCCTGCTCCGAATGTGGGAAACGTTTTCGCCAAAAGACAGATGTAATTATACATCAGAGAACTCACACAGGGGAAAAGCCGCATTCATGTTCTGAATGTGGGAAATGTTTTACGCAGAGATCAGCCCTTGTTAAACATCAGCGAAATCACACAGGGGAGAAGCCGTATTTATGTTCTGAATGTGGAAAATGTTTTATGCAGAAATCGGTCCTTGCTATGCATCAGAAGATTCACACAGGAGAGAAACCATTTTCATGTCCAGAATGTGGGAAAGGTTTTCGGCAGAAATCTGATCTCATTATACATCAAAGACGACACAGAAAGGAGGAGCTGTTTTCATGTCCAGAATGTAAGAGAGGTTTTCTACAGAAATCTGATCTCCTCGTACATCAAAGAACTCACACAGGAGAGAAGCCATATTCATGTTCTGAATGTGGGAAATGTTTTACCCAGAGATCATCCCTTGTTACACATCAGCGAAATCACACAGGGGAGAAGCCGTATTCGTGTTCTGAATGTGGGAAATGTTTTACAACAAAATCATATCTTATTGACCATCAGAGAATTCACACAGGAGAGAAGCCATTTTCCTGTTCAATATGTGGGAAATGTTTTAGACAGAAGTCTAATGTTTTTACACATCAACTCATCCATACAGGCGAGAAGCCATTTTCATGTCCAGAATGTGGAAAATGTTATAAGCAGAGATCAGCTCTTGCTCAGCATAAGAAGCGAAGCCATCCTAATGTTCAGAGTGTAGCAGAAGTTTTACCTCAGACTTAATGAACTAGGTAAATCAATTACATTAAAAACTTTATTAACAGAATTATTTTTTAATTTTTTGTTTTTCCTCAAATTTGCTCATGAACTATCTTTACCCTGGTTCTTGTGAAATATATCCTACATCAAATGTAATGGCTAAAGTTAATTTCCTAAAAACAAAATCTGGTTAGCACATCTATTTTGAAGAATAATCGTATAGGTGCACACTGTTGTGGCAGTCAAAAGCTATGGAAACACAATACAATATCAGCAGCACTCTATAGGCACAAAAAATGGTCAAAAAGGAAATAAAATCTTTTTGGAACAGCGTTTCGGCTACTATGAAATACATGAAAAAATGTTGAGGTTTTTATGGAATACATGAAAAAATGTGAGGTTCTTAGTGTACATTTTTGATCAAAAATGTACACTAAGCACCTCACATTTTTTCATATATTCCATAGTAGCAGAAACAGAGACATAGATTTCAATAAAACTTTGATTTCATCGAGTGCCTAAAAAAATGTGAGGTTCTTAGTGTACATTTTTGATCCAAACTATAAATGCCCACCTACCACAGCAACCTTCTAACCCTGAAATGTGGAGGTCTGAACAGACACCAAGAGAGGTAGCATGTAGCGTATGTTCACACCTGAATTGGGGTCACCTTGCCACGGTAGGTGGGCATTTACAGTTTTCATCAAAAATGTACACCAAGAACCTCAAATTTTTTCATATATTCCATAGTAGCAGAAACGCTGTTCCAAAAAAACACTTATGTCCTTTTTGACCGTTTTAGTGCCTGTAGAGTGCTGCTGATATTGTGTTGTGTTTGCAAAGTTAATTTCTGAGACTGACCCCGGCGGCTTTATGACCAGTGCCAGGAACTACATTCTTCTATGTCTAATGGACTGCTGGTCCATGAGCCTATCTCTAACGAGAGATGGTGAACAGATTCACAAGCCAGATTCCTTGTCATTCCATACTGGCACTTATCAAAGCTTTCCTCCTCCTTTCTGTACAGTGACCACTGCATAGTTGACAGAGCATGCCCACTCCTATTGAAAGCAATTTCTGATGGTCACAGCTCACCACCTCTCCTTCTCTCTGCCAATGATTTTTGTAATGACCACTGCATTTTCCCATGGAAGTAATGTATTAGTGTCTACTTGTCATTTTAAAACAAAATTAGGTGATACAATCCCCTTAAAAACAGGTCACATTATTTTTCCGTCGTTCCCACCTTACCTGACACATGTTCTCCCCATAACAACACCTTAGCTATCTCTACCTTCTTAACCAGGCTTCAAATCCATTGCTTTGAATGCACCCTCTTCAGTCGGCACCCCACACTTATTTATATGCTCATACTCAAATCCATCTTCCACTCCACTATTATCCTAAGTGATTACCTAAAATACATTTTCGATCAGCTTGACCTTTATACAGGTTTCAGCCAATGTGGCACTGCAGTGCCTACAGCCCATAGGTGGAGTTGATCTTAGGGGCCAACCAGTTGAATTGTCTTTTGGCCCACCGATAGTTTATTTTAGGGGCCCACCCTACACCTACTGTAAATGTGTGTTCATGCCTTCTATACTCTGCCTATTGTTTTTTACCTGTCTTTTCCTGTTTTTCTTCCTCTGCCGAGGATGCATATGCAGTTAAAACACCAACTCCAGGTCTACCAAGGGTTTGACCTGTTCCTGTGGGCCAGTGCGAGTCTGGGTTCAACTTATTACCTGTACAATAGGAGATTCACACTATAGTAACAGACTAGGTGAGGAATGTACCTATGTAAGTTACAAAGTATAGTAATTGAGTTTATTACTGCTATTTAATTCTAACCTTGAACATTAAGGAGTAAATCACGCGGAGAGTACGTTGCTGGAACTAATGGACAAAGACCGGGAACTACGATACATGATCTGTCCCATCCCCACTTGGCGTAGATGCATAACACTTTAACAGAACTAGAGATTGACAGCAAGCAGGCACTCGAAATCTGTTTCTCTTCTAAAAGTTAATGGAACGATACTTCAACCCAGAAGTAGACTACAACTAGACTAAATGTGATTGGGTGTATTCAGAAATCCCATAAAAGTGAATGGAGTGAAACCTGTGTAACTAGATTTCCACTTCACGCTGTGAACACAGGCTCAGGAAGCCTATTGAAAACACAATAGAATACTATTCCAGCATTATCGGTGTATGTCTTTCTGTTAAAATTTGCATATAACTTAACTTATTTTGCATTTTTTTTACTCAATTTTTGTTTCACGTTCCTCCGCCATTTTTTTTTTTTTTTTTTTAAATAAAAGTACAGAATGATAGAAGACTCATTTTTAAATGAAAAGGAACAGGGAACTGGCTGCGCTTCTGCAGTTCTCTCTTCATTTCTAGGGGACTTTCAAATACAGCCAAGCAAGTGTATTTGGCTGTTTTCAGAACTCCTATAGAAATGACTGAAGAGAGCTGTGCAAGCACATCCATCTCCCCATTCTCTGAGGATGGCTCATAGCGAGCTAGGCATTGGCCACAGACCCGAGGTTGCAACCAACATGCAGGACCTAGCTTGCTCTGTGTGTCTCTCGTTTGGTCGTCCATATGGATGTTTTTGCTTGCATGCACCTTTTATTATCTACTTTTCAATAAAGAAGAATTTTGCTTTTAAGAAGCTTGCTGCCAGGGTCTGATTTGGAGAGAGTGCCAAGCTGGTTCATCCTTCGAGGTTGCAAGATGGTTCGACCATTTTCGATGTGGTTATTTTACCCATCTCCTTTTATTATATATATATATATATATATATATATATATATATATATATATAGTAAAAATATTGTACTACTGAATTTTAAAACCATAAATCCCTTCCTCATGGATTTCTAGAACTTATTTTGTACTTATTCTATACTTTCACATGTCCTCCATATATGTGTTATCACGGAGTAGGCTGGTTTCCAGAACCTCAAAAACTGCAAGAGAGATACCATACCCTCTTGTCTCGGTGACTGGGGCCATCAAATTGTGTTGCCGACTCTTACAATATCTTAATACTGTATCTACTGCTAGATCCACTTACAAGTACTGGTTGCCTGCTTATATCCGCCCTTTTGGTCAGTAGGTCTTATCAAAGTAGAGTATCCACCATTTAGAACAACGCCTTAATGATGAGACAGCATGGAAGAAAGTGGTAAAATGAAGTTTCAGACTCAAGCTTCCTCTAACCTTGCCCTGGTTACCCAAATTCCATGGTGTAATTTTCATGTGTATTCTGGCATGTACTAAGTGTTAGAGTAGGAGTGTATAGCGCATCTTATTATCAACGGAAATACACAATGTAGTGACCTGCAGAATCTATTTTAGGCTGGCTTCGTGGCCATTACTTAAATTGCTAGCGGCGCGTATTTGGGCTAGAAAATTCACTGAATTATCTCACCCCCCGGGCGGCTTCCCGAGCGGGGAGGGAGAGTAACCCATAGTTCTTAGGGAACTGGGAATTACCGTAATGAAGGGGCCGTTTTCGGCCGAAATTTGGCCCCCAAACTTGGGCGAAATTTAGGACCGAAATAGGGCCATTTTAAGCCGTTTGAACATGCCTTTAGAGTATGAGTGTATAGCGCATCTTATCAACGGAAATACACAATGTAGTGACCTGCAGAATCTATTTTTACTGGCTTGGTTTTCAAACCCACGTAGCATAAAAAATAGTTTTATTGCCTATTTACACATTTACCACACGTATTTAGCACTAAAAACATGCCATAAGCAGGGACACAGATCAGTGCCCATTGAAGGGATTAGTCCACATCTTAAAATACTGTAACATTAATGTGAAGAAAAAAGAGAGAGATGCCTCATCATTACAAGTGTAGAAGTTGAGAATTGCTGTTGTGTATTACAAAGTGGTTTTTTAACTGGAAAAAATATTCAATGAATATAGCCTGAGAGTGAAACTGGTACACAAGAGTGCCACACAGTATGCTAAACATTAGAAAAGTGAGAAGATGCGTATAAGTAGAAAAGGTTACCATAGACTTTGGCCACTTTGTCTACCAGTCCTTTCCGTCCCTACTACTTATATCATGGCACCATAATACCTTATGGAATGTTCTTAGGAAACAGCAGGTTCACTTATCAGTAACAGAAAATACTGTGTACATAAGAGCTCAGACGCCAAGTTTAGTTTCTGAGCTAAAGTTTGGCTACTAACATCCATCCCCCTGGATACTCAAATGTCTAAAATGTAAAAAATAACCAATCCATTGATGCTAAACCCTAGAGCACCAGAACCTTAATAACATTCATTGATATAATTTGTCATAACAACTCTTATGATTCATAATCTTTAAATGGGTTCTCCGGGACTAACTTTTTATTTGTTATAGTGCTCACAACTCTATTAAACTTTAATTTTTTACCTGTCCTGCTGTGCAGAACCAGGCAAAGAGCCCTATCCCCTGCAAACCATGTGACATTCATTGTTCACATGACCTTAGTGAATGTTTTTACATCCCTCAGTGGGTGTGCTTTGAAGTCCGGCCCAGCTCAGGAACACTCCCCTGTAGTGGGCGTGATCTGAGCAGAGAACAATCTAGCTGCATTCACTCTTGCCAGCTTGTAGTTTGAAAGTGAATAGAAGTAATTACAGGAGTGTGGGAACTGTTTGTTTATTTTCTGGCAGAACTTACTAACAGTAATGGGAGCAGAGGACAGTAGTTCAGAGCTGGGGAGTACTGCTGTCATGATAATGGATAGCAATTATGAGTCACTCTGTAAACTGTGACTCATGTGTGACTCATGAGGGACTCATAATTGCTATCCATTATCATGACAGCAAGAACAGAGCTGGGGGGATTAAACACTAATATCTGCACATAAACCCTATGCAACTGAAAGCTTTACAGTTATCCAACTGCCCAATGCCTGTAGTGCCATCCTGTAGTTACATTAATAGCAGTGGTAAATGGTTGATAACTGAAAATCAAAGTACAACTAGCTTATTGCCCATAGCAACCAATCACAGCGCAGTTTTCATGCTCAAGAACCGAGTGTACAATGTGCTTGAATTGCATGACATCAAAGGAACAAATATCTTTTTGCATTTTGGAATTTGCAGGAACGGGGTTTGTTGTGGTAATACAGTGTGACCTGCAGAATACATTTTGGTAAATATGAGCTGGTAGAAACTGCACTTTGCTTTGTGAGAAGCAATTTGAAACTCCTGGGTGTTGATCTCAAGGGAAAAGTCTTGCATCCAAACACTTCAAAAGAGACCATGAAAATGTCCATCAGTGTTGACTAGTAGGAAGCCACAGGTGCCACAAACTGCAGTATATCATACATGAAAAAACTTTGAGATTCTGGGGTTCCCCAAATTTTTTGATCAAAAGAGTTTAAGTGCCCACGACTTTCAACGTGATTCAAAATGGGGGGCATTTCCCTTTACCTTCAATAGACCCAAATTTCCCCAAGGGCCTCTACGGGGCAACCGACCTCCATTATACAGAGAGAATGGGGCGGTTGACCAGTAGGGGCCCTTAAATTTGGCTTATTGAGGGGTAAGATGTGTAGGATCCCCCGATTTTAAGATCACTTTGAAAGTCGTGGGCACTTAAACATTTTTGATCAAAATATGTGAACCCGGAATCTCAAAGTTTTTTCATTAGAAGCAAAAATGCTTCTTTAGGAATTTTCACAAATGCAGTATGGCGTATCTTGCCCGAGTTGGTAACTTCTGCAGGAGCTGAAAGCAGGTGAAGAGGTTGAATTAGCAGACACGGTGGGGTTCAGCGATGAGGTGCCCTTACACCTCAGAGAGAAGGTCAGTCACCAAAACGTTAGAATTTAGGGCTCAGAAAAACCAATTACCCTTAGGGATGTTCAAACGGCTTATTTTTTGGGCGCTTTCGCCACTTTGCGAGGGGACTGCGCTGTAAAAAGAGCGAAATGGCCCCAACATACAGTAAACCACAGTTTTTCCATAAAACTATGGGTTCCCCTCCCTCCCCCCCGTACAATCGATCATATTGTAGCGGGGGAAGAAAGTGACATGGAGCTGCCACACCCCCCGCGGTAGTTTGTGCCGATCAGCGCGACTCCCGAAAACCCGGTGTAATTGCGGGGTGTACTGCGCGTGAACATAGCCTTACTGAGCATGAGGGAGTCGGCCAAAGTGATGCTTCAGCTACAGTGGAAGGCAAAAATATGGTTCAATTTTTAAACAGAATCTGATCAGTATTTTTACATTGGTTTTTTTGTGTTTTTTGCTGCAGCTTTCAGCCGTCCCATTCAATTGAACGGTACTATAATCTGCCCTTTTCAAGTGATATATGGCAGATTCTAGAACATGTTCTATGTTTTTTGATACCGGCAACTTTGAAGTTTGTCCTCTGTGTAGACTTCAGTTCGGATATTCTATTGAGGTCTATGTGGATGATTTACAGTCGGATTTACACCTAAAGGTGTTCTGTGCCGTGAGAAGGTGCACAGTCCATGGACCTTTCTTTCTTGCTGAGGATCCTTTGCGGATTTGGCTGTCCCCCCTTTAGCCCCTTTAACGTACAAGTTCCCCCAAAAAACCGGGAGGAATGACATGGTCCAAGACTTCGTCGATTTTTTACCAAAATCTACGGGATGGAGGCGTCGGTTTTCACATTGAAAACGTTTCCAACTCTTGTCGTGTGGAAAGACACCAATCTTCTCCATGAAGTCTGCGGACAGGATGGGCACCTTTAGGTATGTTCACACGGTGTGTTGCATCCGATAAACGCATGCAAAAGCGCTGTGTCAATCGCATCAAAAACAATCCCCAAAACCCAAGGGCGTGTTTTGGCTGCAGCAGGATTCCCCTATAGTTTTAAAAGAGAAACCTTTCCCTAGATTATGCCCCCCCTGGTGAGGGCAGAACAAGCAGTGTCAGACCTGCTGTTTCCAGGCCGTGCCCTTTTCTGATGTGGGTTTTCGGATTTTAAAAATTAAATCTGCAGTTTTAGCCAGAAAGTCAGTCAGTTTTTTTCAAACCCGCCCACTGAGGCTAGCCCCGCCCACTTCAATGATAAACCTTTTATTTTAAAAGGTAAAAAACTTGTGAATAACTGTCAGGGGCCGGGGCTAATGAAAAAAGATAAAATTTAATAAAAAATAAAAAAAAAACCCTGTTTGCTCTTAAACAGAAAAAGGGGGCCCCCCGCTGGAAAAACAGAAGGTCGGGACACTAATTGTGCTGCCCTAAAGCAAGGGGGGCAAAACCCTATGGGGAACGGGTTTCCCTTTTAAAAATAGGGCTTTGCTGCAAAGCCGGGATCAAAAAATTGACATGACATTCTTTGAACGGATCAAAAGACTCAATAAACACACATCAACAAAATTTGGTTGAACATGTTGCGTTTTTTTAAATTAAAGCAACGAAATCACACTGCACGGGTGTTAGATGGTTTTTTTGGGTTTCCAAAAATTTCCCAGCCCAAAAACCCCGAATCTAAAAACGAATGAAAAACACAAGAGCCCAAACACGCCCATGTGAACATAAAATTTTCAAATGAATAAAAATTCCTAGAAAGTTGGTTGGGACTACAGGATCAGGCCCTGCCGCACGGACACCGGCCGTGTCACCAGTGAAATCACGCTGAAGATTTACAGTGTACAGAGAAGTGCTGGATACACTGCGGGTCTTCTCATGCTAGTAACCGTCATCTCTGTCATGAAGACCGAGGCTCCAGTCTTGCACCAGCCCCTTTTTTAATTCCCCCATTTTTTTCGAAACTTCGGGATCAAACCCGGCCCCTACTGATAATTCATAAGGGTCAGAACTGTGTGCAGCGGCCATGAGGGGTTTTTCCCAAAGGTAAATCCCACACCCCCGCCCCCCACAAACCCCTACTCCCCCCCCACAGGAAAAGGCCGAAACCCATGATGTGACATTTCACAGATCCCTTTAGTGTGGCCTGGGAGTCTGCTAACATGATTTATCAATGATCATGACGTCCCGCAAAGGGCCTTTAAACCCGCTAAAAACTAACACTGTTTACAGTGTTTTAGGGGAAGTGTGAAATTATGTGTGTTGTTTTTTATCTCCTTGGTTTTTTGTTTTTTAATATGTGAAAAATTTATACTGTATAAAAGTTTTATATTTTACTATGAGTGTTTTTTTCAGGGTATATCTATAGTTTTTGTGTTATATCCAGGGTTTATTTAGAAAACAGGGTAAAATCATAGTGTATTTTATATGCAGGGGGATATCAAAAAGTGATGTTAATTTTTTGGGTATATCTATAAACGTGGGGTTGTAGAGGGGATATCCAAAAAAGTTTTATTAATAAGGGTTTATCCCATTAAAATGTTTTATATACAGGGTATATCTATAGCATGTGTTGTATGCAGGGTATATCAATAGTGTATTATATACAGGGTATATCTATAGTGTGTTATATACAGGGTATATCTATAGCATGTGTTGTATGCAGGGGTATATCTATAGTGGTATTTTTATACAGGGTATATCTATAGGTGTGTTAATACGGGGTATATCTATAGCGGTGTTATATACAGGGTATATCTATAGTGTGTGTTATATACAGGGTATAATCTATAGGGTGTTAATACAGGGTAAAATCTATAGGTGTTTTTAAAGGGGTTTATTTCTATAGGGTGTTATATCCCGGGTATATCTATAGCGGTGTTTTATACAGGGTATATCTATAGCGCGTGTTATATACAGGTATATCTATAGTGTGGTTTTATACAGGGTATATCTATAGCGTGTGTTATATACAGGGTAAAAACTATATTTTATTATATACGATTTATATCTATAGCTGTGTGTTATAAAACAGGGTTATCTATGCTATTTTTATTACAGAGGTATATTTTATATATATAAGGTGTGTTATATATATACTATATTTATATATATTTTATATTTTAATTACTATATATAGCGGGTGTTTAATCAGGGTATATCTATAGCGTGTATTATATACAGGGTATATCTATAGCGTGTATTATATACAGGGTATATCGATAGCTTGTATTATAAACAGGGTATATCTATAGTGTGTGTTGCATGCAGGGTATATCTTTAGTGTATTATATACAGGGTATATCTATAGCGTGTGTTGTATGCAGGGGTATATCTATAGTGTGTATTATATGTAAAAGAAAAGGAGAGAACAGAAAGGCGCACAATAGTGAAATACGTTATAGCAGTAGCTATGTGTGAATATACCAATCCACTCACCTCTGGGAGTTGTGCTCTAGAATCCGAGGCACAACTCTCGTAAAAGCATGGGAGCCCCGCGTGGAGCTAACACAATACGGCAGCCAAGCGTCCTGGAATCCCACGTAGAAATCCTTTACGTGGTTAATGTATAGATACAGGAAAAAATTAGGAGCGCGGCGCTCGTATATAAAGGGTGCCAAGGGTAATTATTGTTGCATATTTAAAATTTATTAAAAGGAGACATAAAAATCCATGTCATGCAAGGACAATGGAATATTAAATAAGTCCTTTAACCCAACGCGTTTCGCATGGTAAATCCACGCTTCCTCAGGGGTACATAATGAGTAAGGTTAGCGGCAAGTTTAAATACAAAACAGCACGTGAATAGAGTGACGCTACACCAACATATAACCATATACTTCAGATGTAACAAAACAACGAGATCTATGCTAAGTAACGTATACTCTGGATGGACCATCAATCTGTCAATCAATCAGATAACTTGATGATGAGCGGAAAGGGATTCCTGAGAAATGGACAGACAATATAATAGACTGGTTGTGTGTTCTACATCCATGACGTGATAAACAGATGCCAAATGGTGTTCTTAATAAAAAAGGAGAAAGAAAAGTTTTTAATATTTGAAAAATGTCTAAATTGTCAGTGACTATGTTTTAAATAGGATGCGGTAGTGGGCGGGCTGACACCGCACTATGTGAACATTACACAAGATACATCTCTATGATCCAAAAAACAATGTAAAAAATACTATTGTAGACAACAAACAATAAACAAAATTGGAGAGCAGTGTAAGTTAATAAACAACCAATTAGGAATTTAAACTTAAATATTCAAAAAGCGTTATATTGCATACAAGTGAATATACAGAGTAGTGGTGTATTATAATCTAAATGAGAAAACAGCATTTTCGAAAAATTATTAATCCACTGTGGTAAATGCCGCAGATGCATTCATGAGTACCAAGATGCAGATCACATGAAATTATGTGAGTATTCCTCTATATTATGAATGTATCAAAAATGGCAACAAACATCTGACCATAAATATTGGTGAGATAAGTGGTGTAGGAACTATAGTGATGGAATCGTCTTATGGTTGAGACTGGGCTATTAAAAGAAGACATTTGTTGATGGTACTGAAAAATTCCATCAATATTAATTATCTATTTAGCGAATTAATTCGACAACGTCATTAAGTCCCTGTGGATGCACCGTCCGAAGACGGTACATCCAATACAACTCACGACGCTGAAGCTGCTGAAATCTATTTGAGACATCAGGGGGAATCATGTCGATCGGAATAACTGATAAATCAGAGAAGTTGCGTTGATGCACTTCATTAAAATGTCTTGCTACACTCTGTTTTAAATCACCTTTTTTGATGCTGCAACGATGGCCGCTCAATCTCACCCTTAACGGGCAGATTGTGCGTCCCACATATTGCAGATTACAGGTACAGGTAATTACATATATTACATATTGTGTTTTGCAGGACAAGAAAAAATTTATTGAAAATTCCTCTTTAGTAGTGTTAGATATGACGGTCGATGTTTCAACAATGCTTTTGCAACAAAGACAACCTTTAGATTTACATGAAAAACTGCCTTTGGAACCTGTAGGATTGCTGTTATTGATCACTTTATTTTTGATCTTGCTGGGGGCTAATATACCTTTTAAATTGGGAGCTCTCCTAAATATCAAGCCTGGTTGGTTTGGAACTGTTGAACCCAATACTGGGTCACTTTGAATAAGGTGCCAGTGTTTTTTTAGGACTTTCTTGATTTCTCCATGCGAAGAATTATATTGGGTAATAACTGAATGGTCAGTAATTTTATTTATGGTTTTCAAGACAGATTTTTTTTCCAAACAATCTTTCTGTTCTAGTGCTCGAGTTTTTGTGAGGGCATCTGTTAGTAAAGTGGAAGGATATTTCTTTTCCTTAAATCTCTCTTATAGAACCTTAGCCTGAATCTCGAAGGTGTTTGTATCCGTACAATTTCTGCGTATTCTTTTTAATTGGCCATAGGGGATATTGCGGAGCCATGGTTTATGATGGGCACTACTAAAGGTAATGAAGCTGTTAGTGTCAACGGACTTGAAATGATTAGATGTGATGAACTGGCCTGAAAGATATGTGATGTTCAGATCTAGGAAATCTATTGCACTGGGATTATGAGAAAAAGTGAACGAAATCCCAAAACTATTGCTATTGATATGATTAATGAAAGGTGTTATAGTGCCCTCAGGACCTTGCCAAATAATAAACAAGTCGTCGATGTATCTTTTATATAAAAAAATGTGATCATAGTGTTGGTACGAATAAATATATCTGCTTTCAAAGAGGCCCATAAAGAGATTCGCATAGGCAGGTGCCAATTTTGTACCCATTGCGGTACCTCTTACCTGCCAGTAGGTGGCGCTATTGTAGTTGAAAAAATTATTTTCAAGAACATATCTGAGACATTTGAGTAAAAAGTTTTTGTAAGGTTCTGTAACTGAATTGTCGAGATCTAAAAATTCATGCTCTATATTAGTATATAAAGAGGAGACATCCAATGTTAAAAATATGAAATGCTCTTCAGATTTTAGAGTAGATAAAATTGAGATTAGGTGACCTGAGTCTTTTAGATAGCTCTCCAATTTTGTAACATATTGTTGGAGGTGTAAATCCACGAAATGTGATATGTTGCTGGTGGGAGAATTTACTCCAGAAATAATCGGACGTCCGGGTGGACAAGTTATACTTTTATGTAGTTTCGGTAAGTAATAAAAAAAATGGTGTACTCGGTTCCCTGATATACAGAAATTGTTTAGTTTTAATGTCTATAATGCCCTCGGAGAAAGCAGATTGAACTAAATTATATAACTCTTTCTGTAGTTTGGTGAATGGATCAAAAGAGCAGGTTCTGTAGTAAGAATTGTCAGATAGTATGTTTAAAGACTCCTTGTGATAATCAGAGTAATTTAATAGAACAATACCGCCCCCTTTATCCGCTGGGCGAATAACCAATTCTTTGTTTTCCTTTAAGGTTTTTATTGCCCGAAATTCTTCGGTAGATATATTAGGGGTACTTTTGGATGGTTGGATTTTCTGTATGTCAGTTAACACTAGATCTTGAAAGGTTTTCAACAGGTGTCCCTGGGAGTTTATGGGATAAAAGTTCGACTTCGGTTTCAGGTTAAATTTATTAACAGTGAAGGTGGTTGATTCTATTTGAGGGAGAGGGTTAATCAGAAAATGACGTTTAAGTGTAAGTTTGCGTATGAAATGATGAATGTCTAAAAATAAATCAAAGTGATTAATCTTGTTGTTCGTCGGACAGAAGAACAACCCTTTTTCCGAGACCAATAACAGCGATCCTACAGGTTCCAAAGGCAGCTTTTCATGTAAATCTAAAGGTTGCCTTTGTTGCAAAAGTATTATCGAAACATCGACTGTCATATCTAACACTACTAAAGAGGAATTTTCAATAAATTTTTTTTTGTCCTGCAAAACACAATATGTAATTTATGTAATTACCTGTACCTGCAATCTACAATATCTGGGACGCACAATCTGCCCGTTAAGGGTGAGATTGAGCGGCCATCGTTGCAGCATTAAAAAAGGTGACTTAAAACAGAGTGTAGCAAGACATTTCAATGAAGTGCATCAACGCAACTTCTCTGATTTATCAGTTATTCCAATCGACATGATTCCCCCTGATGTCTCTAATAGATTTCAGCAGCTTCAGCGTCGCGAGTTGTATTGGATGTACCGTCTTCGGACGGTGCATCCACAGGGACTCAACGACGTTGTCGAATTAATTCGCTAAATAGATAATTAATATTGATGGAATTTTTCAGTACCATCAACAAATGTCTTCTTTTAATAGCCCAGTCTCAACCACAAGACGATTCCATCACTATAGTTCCTACACCACTTATCTCACCAATAATCTATGGTCAGATGTTTGTTGCCATTTTTGATACATTCATAATATAGAGGAATACTCACATAATTTCATGTGATCTGCATCTTGGTACTCATGAATGCATCTGCGGCATTTACCACAGTGGATTAATAATTTTTCGAAAATGCTGTTTTCTCATTTAGATTATAATACACCACTACTCTGTATATTCACTTGTATGCAATATAACGCTTTTTGAATATTTAAGTTTAAATTCCTAATTGGTTGTTTATTAACTTACACTGCTCTCCAATTTTGTTTATTGTTTGTTGTCTACAATAGTATTTTTTTACATTATTATTTTTTGGATCATAGAGATGTATCTTGTGTAATGTTCACATAGTGCGGTGTCAGCCCGCCCACTACCGAATCCTATTTAAAACTTTGTCACTGACAATTTAAACATTTTTCAAATATTATTCTTCTCCTTTTTTATATTGATACTTGGGTTTTATCACTATATTCCAGGGTTTTTGCGGAGGCTTTTTGTATTTAAGACACCGCAACCACCCATTTTTGATCATAACATAGCATTTAACACGCTCCTTATGAGCATTCTTTATTCACTCATTCCAAACACAGAAAGCAGGCATTCACCTATGTCTTTATTAGTGAACACACAATCCTAGTTGTCCTAGTTTTAATTATATAGAGTCATGGTGAGAAACACACAGATACTTTGTCTCTCAGGAATCCCTTTCCGCTCATCATCAAGTTATCTGATTGATTGACAGATTGATGGTCCATCCAGAGTATACGTTACTTAGCATAGATCTCGTTGTTTTGTTACATCTGAGTATATGGTTATATGTTGGTGTAGCGTCACTCTATTCACGTGCTGTTTTATATTTAAACTTGCCGCTAACCTTACTCATTATGTACCCCTAAGGAAGCGTGGATTTACCATGCGAAACGCGTTGGGTTAAAGGACTTATTTAATATTCCATTGTCCTTGCATGACATGGATTTTTATGTCTCCTTTTAATAAATTTTAAATATGCAACAATAATTACCCTTGGCTCTCTTTATATACGAGCGCCGCGCTCCTAATTTTTTCCTGTATCTATAGTGTGTATTATATACAGGGTATATCTATAGCTTGTGTTATATACAGGGTATATCTATAGCGCGTGTTATATACAGGGTATATCTATAGCGCGTGTTATATACAGGGTATATCTATAGCGCGTGTTATATACAGGGTATATCTATAGCGCGTGTTATATACAGGGTATATCTATAGCGCGTGTTATATACAGGTATATCTATAGCGCTGTTATGTACAGGTATATCTATAGCGCGTGTTATATACAGGGTATATCTATAGCGCGTGTTATATACAGGGTATATCTATAGCGCGTGTTATATACAGGTATATCTATAGCGTGAGTTATATACAGGGTATATCTAACGCGGTGTTATATACAGGGTATATCTATACGCGTGTTATATACAGGTATATATATAGCGCGTGTTATATACAGGGTATATCTATAGCGCGTTTTATATACAGGGTATATCTATAGCGCGTGTTATATCCAGGGTATATCTATAGTTTGTGTTATATACAGGGTATATCTATAGCGTGTGTTATATACAGGGTATATCTATAGCGCGTGTTATATACAGGGTATATCTATAGCGCGTGTTATATACAGGGTATATCTATAGCGCGTGTTATATACAGGGTATATCTATAGCGCGTGTTATATAAAGGGTATATCTATAACGTGTGTATTATATATAGGGTATATCTATAGCGTGTGTGTTATATACAGGGTATATCTATAGTGTGTGTGTTATATACAGGGTATATCTATAGTGTCTTATATAGACAGGCTGTATCTATAGCGTGTGTTATTTTAAGATGATTAAATCAGGTGTGGAAATTATCTTTTGTTCCACCCCTTTAACCAGTTGAATGTCTCCTCCCAATTATATTATTATTACAGCTGTCGACAGCTGGAGTGCGAGAAATATGACCCACACCTTCCGTTTGGGACATGAATCTGAAGTTTAATCACAGTAAATTACATTCCAATAGAACTCTTTAATCCCATGACTATTCTATCACTACATGATTGGTTAATTGGCGGTTGCTAAGAGACCGATTCGAATAAGCATCTACGCATTAGGCATGAAGTGATAACACACATTCCTGAGCTCCCCTCTGTATCGTCTGGGGGGAGGAGAGAGGCCTTGAATCTCTTGCTGTTAGCAGACACTGCATCTGTCTCAAGGAAAGCTCTGTTGAAGATATCTGATACTTCGATAAGGATGTATAGCAGTAAAAGCAGTTTAAGCAAACTATCTGATGAGCTTAATAAGAATGTAATGATGAAACAGACTTTGATGTTTTTTCCTAAATTTCTTCCTAAATTACCAATTTGACAGTCCCCCCTCAGAACATCAGAATCTGTTCTAA
This sequence comes from Phyllomedusa bahiana, assembly GCA_025379985.1. NCBI lineage: Eukaryota > Metazoa > Chordata > Amphibia > Anura > Hylidae > Phyllomedusa > Phyllomedusa bahiana. The sequence continues at coordinate 4,987 of JAODAL010026344.1, read as the reverse complement.
CGCTCTCCCCTAGAGAGTGAATGATGATTAATGCTCTTCCCTGAACTGAGCAAGAATGGGTAAAGGTCACTCTCCTTAGACAGCAGGGTGAACAGGGTATTGAACCCACTGAACCACTATCAGCTTGCTCCAAGGGGGCGTAACCAAGCAACCGCCGGCCCTCCTCCAGAGCCTTAAATGGAAAGGGATGACTGTTGACCAACACCGCCAGGTCCCCACCTCAGAGCATCCCCGCAGAGGCATCTATGGATTTTTACAATCTCAAACCCTAAAATGATTCGGGAAAGTCATGATGGGGGTTTGGTGTTTTAATGTTCAGCAAATACCTTGTAAGGCATCTCGGGTAATTATCAAACCTCTGTGAATCATAATAGATGTTATTTACCCTGTCCATACTTTTGTTGATTGTTATCAGGGGCGTGATTCAAACCCTGCTTTGACCTGATCCCTAGTTTTGACTTCCCACCGGGGCACCCCCCTGGTTAGTCCCCTTGGGCATTTTTACAAACATCCAGACTAAGACAAACATATGAAAGGTAAAGAAAAGTTCATGATGACTTATTGGTCACACTTTCTTGCAGTGTGAAGCATGCACCCGGGAGGTCTTCCTTCAAGTTTTATTGAGATTGCAGACACCAGGAGTACTTGGTATGGTCAAATCTGGGCTCCAGAGAATCTCTGACGTGTTTCTGCACCCACACAAAGTCACCAGGATGTAGCTTTGATCAGAGTCTGGATCTGGAATAGAGGAGAACACTGTAGCATGGAATAGTCTCATTTCACTACACAGATTTATAACATATTTTACAAAGCTATCATTCCCTGCACTCAACTGCTATGTGTGAAACCTCCCTAATATGGGTGGGCCTGGAAATACTATCTCATAAGGAGTGAGACCAGTGGGGCTGCCTAGGGGTATTTCTGACAGTATAGAGTGCAATGGGTAGGATATCGGGCCAGGGAAGAGATATTTCTTTGCTAGATTTCAGAATTTTGTTCTTCAGAGTGGCGTTTATTCTTTCCACTTTTCCACTGGATTCGGGATAGTAGGGAGTGTGCAAGCCGAGGTCAGCTCCTACTAGTTTCCAAATGTCTCTAGTTACTTCTGCAATGAAGGCAGGTCCTTGGTCAGATTTAATAATCTCAGGGATCAATCCCAAATCTGCATACCAATTAGTCATAGTTTCTTCACGGTGTTTCTGCAGTCATGTTCGTAACTGGTTTGGCTTCAGGGCCCTCCTGAAACATATCCACCACTATTAGAACATACTTGTACTTTCCACTCTTGGGTAATTCAATGTGTTCAATCTGGATCCCCTGGAGAGGATATAGTGGTTTAGCCAAATGCTTCCTTGGTGTTGGCATCAGTCCTCCTGGGTTACAAATATTGCATATTTCACAACTTCTAGCCTAGTTACTTGCCGTGGAAAATGGAGTTTCCGGTGCTAGGTATATCTTTTGATTGAAGAAATCAAACTGGTTAGGGCCTCTGTGGTAGTATCATGAGCCCATTGTACTACAGCTGGATATAATGCCCTTGGGAAAAAAAGTCTATTGTCTTGCTCTAGAATCCATCTTTTGGGGTATCTCTGCTCCCAACTTTCCTTTCCTTCGGGGTTATTCGAGTTGTTTGAGATTGTCTCAACAGGTTAACACCTGGATTCAATGCAATCTTGTCCTTGGTTCTTCTCTTCTTGTTCCTCTCTCTTCTTTCCCTCTTCTTGGTCCTCTCTCTTCTTTTCTTCTTTCTTCTTCTCACCTTCTTCTTTCCTTCTTCTTCCTTCTTCTCACCTTCTTCCTTCTCACCTTCTAATTCTTTCTTCTCATCTACTCCTGCTTTCTTCTCTACTCTGGTCTTCTCCACTCCTGCTTCCCCTTGAATCTCTGGGAAGAGAGCTGCGGACTTTGCAGCCAAGTCTGCTCTGTAGGTGCCTTCTACTTCCTCTGTCTCTATTCTTCCATGGGCTTTAGTCTTCAAAACGGCCACTTGAGCTGGCAACTGGAGAGCATGCATCAGAGTCTGAACGGCTTCTTGATTCTTGATGGGCGTTCCACTAGCTGTCTGGAAACCTCGCAGGGCCCACTTCACTCCAAAGTCATGGGCTACTCCGTATACGTAGACTGAGTCAGTATATATGTTCACAGCCTTCCCTTTGGCGAGCTTACAAGTTTCCGTTACAGCCCAGAGTTCACCTTCTTGGACTAACATTCTCGAAGGTAAAGATTCAGCCTTCACGGTCTCTTACAAGGTAACCACAGCAAATCCTGTATGGAAACATCCTTGATCATCCGCATATCTGGATCCATCTGTGAAGAAGACATAGTCTGGGTTCTCCAACTTGGATGTAGAGACAGTAGGAAAAAGGGAGGTTTCAGACTCCATTTGTTCAAGACAGTCATGAAGAGGTTCCTCCGTAGCAGTCTGGTCTTCATCAGTGGTAGACTGATCTTCCTCCCCCCTCTCCTTTTAGAGAGGAAGCGGGGGTGCTGGGTTGAGAGTAGTACATTTTCTTCAAAGTGACAAATTTTCAGGCATCAGTAATGGAAATTGTATACGGAGGTGGCATTGTTTACTGAGATGAGGTTGTGACTGTTTCAGGATCCCTTGTAGATCATGAGGATCCAAAACATTGACCTGATGGCCTAAATTGATGTCTTGAGTTTTTTCAAGAAGAACTTGTGCATCAATGACAGCTCTGAGGCAAGTAGGGACAGTCCGTGCAACAGGATCTAACTTGCATGAATAGTATTAAAGAGGTCTCATACGCTCTCCATGTTTTTGTGTCAAGACTTCGGAAGCGTGGCCATAGTCTTCAGATAGGAAGAGGTTGAAAGGCTGTGAGTAGTCCTGGACTCCCAGAGCCGGAGCTTGTAGGATACGTTTTTTTTCCAGAAGACAAGCACAAGCACTTAGAAGGTTAAACAGCTCACCTGTTGTCTGAAGTCCCCGTTGTCAAGTTGTTCCCCTGCATGACTGGGTCCATTGTGAGCCTTCCACACTTCGTATACGAAACAGCAATTACAAGTCCTGTAGACCAGCTCCAATGCACGGAAAAAAAAAGAATTTGACGTAGAGGCAGTCCGGGATAGTTTAAAAAGCAATTTTTGCTAATCTTTATTCCATCTGTTGAAAAAAAAATCATGCAGCAACAGACATGAAAAACACACAGTTAAAGGGCTAGAGTGGTCAGACAGCAGACATGTTTCGGGTCACATGACCCTTACTCATGGCTACAGCACAATCTCATCATGTGGGTTAAATACTCTAAAGTGGGCATAGCCCACTTCACCTAAACACATACTAAAAACCTAAAAATACATGAGATAACACAAAATAAAACTAGTGACACCTACTATACTAATAATGATATTGTATATCTTGCCGGGTGTTCAAACCATCTGGGATCCGTGTCCCAAAATGGTAGATCCACCCAGCTTCCTCGCCAGCAATTTTCTATGTAATCACCTCCACATACAGAGCGCTTGACTTTTTCTATACCTGTCACAGTGATGGAACTACAACTGCCATCATGCACTTGTGCAATGTGCCTAGAAACTGCTGATGTCTTGAACTGTTCAATTTTATCTGCATCTTAAGGTGATGCCGACGGATGCGTATCTTTAAGGGCCCCGTTGTGCATCCTACATATTGTATCTACAGGTTTCACAATTAAAAAAGGTATCTCACAATGGGGTATTTCAGTTGATGAAACTTTTTGATTTAAAAGTTTTCCCAGAGTTATAAAAGAGAAACAAGGAGTTTTTTTTCATATACTTGCAAACCTTGCATATATTGTGACCACATCTAAAACTCCCTACCGTGTCTACCAAGTGTTTCCCTGTTTTTGTAATGAGGATAGTAACCTGGGAGACACATGGGAACCTATAGTTTGGGCCTTTTCGAGGGACATATCTCATATATTTTTTTGGAGCATATGTTTAATGGACCTATCAACAAAAAGCATTGGTAAGTGTTTTTAATTATACTGACTATTTTTGGGTACTGTCTGCTATTATTTGTTGAAAAGGTGATGTTGGCTGTTTTAATTTTTCCCCCTATTTTTCTTTAAAACAGTTTTTTTTTCTGTCTATTCTCTACCCCCATGCACGCGTTTTTTTAAATTTCTATTTAAAAACCCTGCCCTAACGGCACACATTAAATTTTGGTTTCTTTTAAAAATTTTGGGGGTAAAAAAAAAATCCGCTTATTTCTAATTATTTACCCCACGGGGATTTTTTTTTAAAACAGGTTTTGGAGGGCAGAGTCCACTCTCAAATGGAATTTTTTGTGCATCTTTACGATAGGGTGAACACTTAGGGGCCTTTTCATTCCCCTTAGTGTGAACCCAAAAGTAATTGTAAAATTCTATTTTGATGTTCACAAGGAATTGCAAGCCCAAATTTTTATTACATTGATGTATGAAAAAAATCGGGGATTTTATTATTTCCCCACCTACCCAGAAAACGCAAGATCTCAAAACGGAGGTACCAATTGATACAACAAAAAATGGAGATCAGTGGAAAGATATTTTTTCTTACAGCAAACATGTATATGTTCGCCAAAAGGGGGGGAGAATCTCTAAGTTTTTTTTCCCGGGTTTGAAAACATTCTTTTGCCTCAAGTGAAGGTTTTATTGGGGTAAAAAGTCCCTTAAAAATCATAAAAACTTGCATAAGACTGGGCATTGGTACCATGACGACATTAAGTGAGAGGGCCCAGAAATCCTTGAAGTTTTTTTAATTGGGGGGAAAAAAGACATCACAGCCTTTTTTCCGATCATCATAAGGTTTTGTCCCCGTGATATGCAATGCCGAGAATACAACTTTCTTAGAACACCAATTGGGGGCTTGGGGCGTAAAACTTTGCAGTTGATGGATGCCAAAATTTAAAAGATCAAAGACTTGATTGACAATTGGAAATCAGGTTTCACAGAGAATATCAACACCCCAGGTGTTTAGTCAACTGGCAGTGCCCATCAAGCATCCT
>JAODAL010026343.1:0-56937 GCA_025379985.1 Phyllomedusa bahiana | reverse complement strand
CAGGGGGATAAAACAAGGAAATTTTTAAAGATGAGATGTATAAGGAAGCCACAATCCACTTCTAATTATGGGACCCAACATTCAACCTGGAAAAAGAATATCAAGTATTGTGTCTCTTGTGGACCTTTACCCCACCATGCTGGGTAAGTAGAGTGATAAAACAATTAGATATTAGATCAAATTGCTACCAATTTCTTTATTATGCCTGATTTTTTTGAAAATTACTCTTGCTGTAATAATTACCTTTGTTGTAGGGTAATGTATCTCATTGGGCAAGCCCAAACGATGTGGGAGATTAAAACGCCTTTTGCTATACAAAATTTCAATTTTTCCCAAAGGCTTTTTTGGGGAAAAAGCGGGAAACCTTTGGGCCCTTTCCATTGATGTAGCTTTCCTCAAGTCACATCCGACTTGAGGAATGCTTTTCAAGGACCAGTGAGTCGGATGTAACTTGAGAAATGCTACATTTAAAAATAAGGTCCTAAAGATTCCAGTCTTCATTGGGCGGGTCAGAAGGGACTTTAATTGTGATTTCTCCCCTTCTAAAAATGTCACCTGCTCAGGGGTGTCAAAAGGGGGGGCCTTTATTTGTTCTGTGTCCATGAGTTTGGGGACGACTCCCCAAGTTTGGCTTGGGACCCCTTACTGAAGCGGACTTTGCTATAGTAAAAGGCCCCCGTTAACGGGTGGGCCCACCAGACTTAAAATAAAAAGGGGAGTTTTTCCCCTTTTCAAGCAAAAAGGGAAAAATTTTGATTTAAAAAATTTATATCTATTTAGAACTTGGGGGTTGGGAAGTAAAAAAAAAATTTGATTTAAATTCATTAAAAATTGAAAGAGTTCCAGCTCTCTTCCCAGAAGTCGTTGTCATGTATGAAGAATTTAGTCTTTGTGGACAGGGACTGACATGCATATCAAGCATTGCGCCTTTAGGGTATGTTCACACGGCGTACTTTCGGCGTGGATTTCGCCGCGTATTTGCGCTCTAATACGGGTGATATGCGCACTGAAATTACGGTAATCCATAGTTCTTATAGAGAACTATGGAATACGCCTCCTCTCCCCGCTCGTACAATACGATCCTACTTTCGCGGTGCGAGTAATGCATGTCTATGGGGCTGGCCCGCGCCTCGGGCGTTCGCTCTAATACCGGTGATATCCACTGAAATTAGGCCTTTTTTCTTAAGGAACTAGGGAAATACGCCTCCCTCCCCGCTCGTAAAATACACCCTATTTCGCGGTGCGAGTAATGCATGTCTATGGGGCTGGCCCGCACCTCGGGAGTTCGCATGTATTAGCGCGAGCTCCCGAAGCACACGATGTATTGCGGCGATTACTGTACATGCCGCAATACAGCGTGTGAACATAGCCTTGGGCTATGTTCACACGGCTTAAAATGGGACGTTTTTCAGTCCGTAATTCAGTCCGTACTGCGCGAATTACGGCTGGAATACGATCCAGTCATTACGGTAATCCAAAGTTCTCATAGAGAACTATGGATTGCGTCTCCTCTCCTCGCTCGGGGGGAGTTAAGTGACATGTCATTTACTAGCAGCGTATACGCGCCGCTAGTAATGATAGTCTATGGGACAGCGAGGTGCCGTCTCCCCTCCCCCGCCCCCGTCCACACGGCGTAATTGCGGGGTGTAATTTCGCCCCGCAAATAAGCCATGTGAACATAGCCTTAGAGGGTTCTTATTTTGTTTACATATAATGTGACTATACTGCCATCCACCTTTAATAGGTTGTTTAATCACAGACAATTAATTTCATATGAAAGCTTTCGACACCCCAAATATACATCTATTTTTATAGGTGAAAGCCATAGTCAACAAGATGACGGCTGTTGGGGGAACATTTTACTAAAGTGCAGCCAGTTGAATGCTAACACATGGAAAGCATCAATCTGCCACAGTTTATCTCTGCTTTGGTTTAAAAATGGGGGTCTCTGAGTATAATAAGTGACCTTCTGTATGTTACCCATATGCCCTAACAGGGCATATGGTCAGGACTTTTATCAAATAAAAAATGGATTTGCTTTTTTCTAGAATTTAGAACTTTGATGACCTATTTAAGTATATTGGGCTTGTATTTATAGATGTGATAGACTTTTGGGGGGAATTTATGATATTTTTAGAATGTACATTATGGGCTACGTTATCCCGTATATAATTGTACAATGAGCCACTGCAAAATGTGTCCTCTATTCACTTATCTACTCTTCCTTTTCCTTTTTCTTGTTTAGAGATTGCTGGAGTTTCTGTGCCTAAACACATAAGTGGCTTTTCTCTGCTGCCGCTATCATATGAAAGGTCAAACAATGATATCATTTCAGGGTCTGAGTTACGTCCTAACTGGGCTTTTAGTCAATTTCATGGTTCTGATGCAAATGCTTCAACCTACATGCTGCGAGAGAATGACTGGAAGTACATTGCATCCTCAGATGGTATTCTAGGTCCTCCACAGCTCTTTGGTAAGATCATTGCTAACGAGATTTATTAGTTTATTTCGTAACTGGTATTTTAAATATATGATTTTTTTTTGATGATGCTGCATATCCGTTTTGTTTAATATACACTTTTTAACTAGAAATTTTAAAAACAAAAAAGGGAAGTATTGATTGCTCAGACATTGCGTAATCTAACAATTTTTCTTAGCCCCAAATTGTGCAATTTAGTTATTTGTCAGCTCCCACGTACCTCACCAATTATTTAGAATTGTGGTTAATATAGGCATTATATATATAGTGGAGGACACTCGTTGGTGAGATGGGTCATAGAAGATGAGGAACCTTAAAAGGGTTGTCTCACCACACTGTTTCACAAAGCCAACCAAAAACAACTTTCATTCATGAATGCTGTCTCATCCTGGGCAGGCTGTGGATGATTAGCATATCATCTCCTGCTCTCATGTCAAAGCCCAGAGACTAAAGTAAACAAAAGTAATTAGTCTCCTTTGTTTGAAAGACCAGATAACACCCAAGTTCTCAAGCTGCCAACAGTTCTGTGTGGTGACCTGTGTGATGACATCATCCCTGCTATCAGATAAGACCCAAAGCAGAGGAGAGCAAGATCAGGTCGGTAACCTAGAGAAACCTGAGTGCACTCAGAGCTGATAAAATCACTTTTATCTCCTCAACATAGAAAAATAAACAAGGCAATATATTTGGAAAAAGTCTTGACTAACTGTTTTCTACATGTTGAAAGCTAATCTTTGTAGGGAGACAACCCCTTTAAGATTGACTCTCCTCAACAGACCTATAAGGATGGATTCACACATGGCAGATTTTGTTGCAGACATTTTGGCAACTGAATGAGGTTGTTGCACATAGATTATACAGATCAACAAGAAGCCTTCTGGCTTACTGCTTCCTGGATCCAGTAGTCATGTGTTAACTGGAGCTCAGTAACTGCAGGGGCTGCTGAGTCTTATCAGAACCAGATCAGCTCTGTAGTCAGTGCTGAAGGTGTCACGGATGGAGATAGTGGATCCTCTGGACCACCGCAAGCGATAGCGTAAGCCAAGCCAGGGAGCGGAATCTAAGTAGGTCCCGGTATTCACCAAAGCTCGCAGCAAAGCGGGATGGACTTGCTGCGGCGGGAGTCTACCAGGTCGCTACCCCTGACGTGACTTGCTTGCCGAGGCAGCCGAGGTGTAGCATGGTACAAAATTGTCAGGCAGGCTCGTAGTCGGGGACAGGCAGGAGGTCAGGACAGGCGGCTATGGTTCGTGGTCGTAGACAGGCAGAAGGTCAGGGCAGGCGGCAAGATTCGTGGTTGAGGAACGGAAGCAAATGGTACGGTATACGGTAAATCAGAACAAGGCTAGGAACGCTTTCTCTATAGGCAAAATGGCACTAAAGATCCGGCACAAGACTCAGGAAGGGGCAGGTTTAAATAAGGGCAGTGACCGGCAATACCCAATTACCAGTGCACTGGCCCTTTAAATTTCAGAGAGCCGTTGCGCGCGCCCTAGGGAGCAGGGACGCGCGGCCCGGGGGGGAAAACTGGAGATGCAGCAGGGGGCGGCCGGGTAAGTAGGACGGGACCCGGCCGGCAGGGTGAGCGTGCCCACCGCCCGACATGCGGGTGGCGGCGCCGCTCGTGCGAGGGACACGGGTGTGCCTGCGACCCAGGACGGGGGTCGCAGGCCCACCCGTGACAGAAGGTTTTATTATCCCTGTGACTGGGGCCATTAAATCAGAACCAGTTATAGGGAAAATCATCAGCAGAAAAAAAAATGTAAAAAATTATCCCCAGAGGTCTTTTTCTGACCTTATAAGGGGAGTACAATATTTAATAAAAAATAAACACACAAAAAAACACTGACAGTCCAAATTTCAACTTTTAGTCCTGCTCTTGATGAAACTAACTTATTTTAGTACCATTTTTGATGTTTAAAAATAAATTTAAATAATAATGTATAAAAACTTTTTATTACAACTTTCTCTCATAATGCTAAAAAAATCTGATGCATAAATTACATAAAAATAGCCTTATGTATCATAAAAAGATGAAAAAAACAAGTAAATAACTGAGTGAAAAAGCTTATAGTTTTAAAAAATACTGACTAAAGAAAAAAAAATGCGCCCGTCAAAGGGGATGGGAAACTTTCAGTCAGGAAATGGTTAATGATTTTATGGCTTAATAAGCCATAATAGAATTAACTTAAGTTTAAAAAGGGACTTTAATTTTTGCAAATAAAAAATTACGGAAAAAATGCAAAAATTTTCAAAATTTCGGGGGAAGTGGACCCCGGGCATCAAAGGTTTAAGTAGGAAAAGCCCCAAGGCCCCGTAGCTTGTGCCAAAGGATCTCTAGAGGATTCGGGGAGGAACGGGAGATGGGGGCACGGGCCTAGCTCCTCAGGCACGGGATGGACATACACAGGAGTATAACCAGACGGGGAACACAAAACAGGAGGAAACATAGATAAAGGGAAATTCAGATGGCCAGAGATACAGAGCAAGACCCAGCTTGCATTCAGATAACTCGGCCCTGCTGAAGAAAGGGGGCTTTTTTTCCAACAGAAATGTGTTTCACTAAAATCTGAGGTCATGATTCACAGAAAAATTTTTCTTTTTTTTTCTTGAAAGAAAAAAACTTTCAAAAAAAAGAATTTCTGGGTTTTTTAAAGACCTTAAATTTTTACAGAGTTTTAACGAAAGGGTTGTCCACTTCCTTTAAAAAACAAATGCTAAACTGCAGGGTTCCAAATGAAAAAAACCTTTGTCCCTTTGCCCAGCCCTTTGGGGCCACGCGGGTTTTTCTATTTCTGTCCTCTTTCCAATTACTTCACCACTAAACCACTGTTTTTTCAGCACAGTGCCCTAATTACATCACTTTTTGGAGCTGCTCACTTCTGAACAGTGATAACGAGTGGCACTTTTACGCTAAACCCAAATTAGGGGTTCAGGGTGACTTCCTATCCGGGGAAAGAAGACAATAAATAAAAGCCCGGAAACCAATGCTGGGAAACCCAAGGGGCAAGGACGGTATTTTAGGTTTTTTGTTATTTTATGCCAACTGCAGATATTTTTTATTTTTTTTTAAAACAGACAATGCATCTATGTTCTCTTCTGTCATACATGTATAGCATAGTACTTCATTGCATATTTGTTAATTTGAAGCATAGATTACTGTATCCACACTCACTGATAGAGATGGGCAAATTGATTCTAACGAAGTGGAATTCGTTTAGAATTTCAGGAAAACTTCGGTTCTGAACGAAGTCGAACTTTGGGGTACTTCGGGTGAACGAAGTGTGCTTTTGATTGATAAAATGGCTGCGAGCACATGGTGTTACAGGGGGCAAAGAATCTGGGAGGAAGAAGGGCATAGCCTGCAGACATGTGCAGAGATGAAGCCAATCAGAGGACCGGCGGATTCTGTGACGTCACCGCACTATATAAGTCCGGGCGCGACGCTGGCAGCTCAACACTCCTCTCACTGTACTGATCAGGAAGGTGCTGCTGCGGCTGATAGTGTTTGTTCTTACTGAAGAACTGATTTTTATACAGCGATTTTTGGGGGTGTCTCACTTGTCTCAGAGACTGCTTCTCTTACGTTCATATCGATTTTGTGGGGTATTGGATCTAAAGTCCAGTGGCGTCCACTGCAGCTGCATAACATTTTAATGCTATTCCACAGCACATTGAATATCCAAGGGGATCTAAGCCTGTTCCTGTTGTATTCATTTAAAAGAAACAGCGTTTTACAATACAAATACCACTTCATTTTGGCTGCTCAATCTTTTTCGCAATTTACATCCAGGGTTAATTAAGTGTTGTTCTGCTGATGTGGTGACTAAAAGAAACCGTCTTTTTCACGCCAAAAAAACATTTTTTTCCCGCAGCAATAATTCACAAGCGAAGGTTAATTACAATTTTTTCTCTTGTTGTGTAGCGTAAAAAACACTTGTAAATAGAAAGCTAGCCACTTATGTTAACCTAGTATCCGTTCAGCACAGATATGGGAACTCTCAATCCCATCCTATATCATGCAACAAATTAGCAATCCGGCCGTACCATAAAACACACATATTTATTTTTGTAAATCGTTAAAAGCATACATATGTCCGCTCTCCTTTGGTGTTTACTTAGGTTTAGTTGCGGCAGATCGCCGTTCAGTAGTTATGTCCATAGACCATCACGGTCTTGATCCCAGCGGGGTTTCCTGAGAGATACGCCAGGAGCCACGGGCTGGGCGCACGTCAAGTAGCGACGTTTCGGACAGTATTGCCTCTTTCTCAAGCATGCGCACACCAGTGTAGGCGTTCCTTATAAAGGAAAGCCGGCACAACAATAAAAACAAGAACAATAAAAACCACTACGGACATTACAAAAACACCTTCAAGCCAAAATTTTCGTTGATGCCTTTAGGGGCTAATGAATCCATAGAATGGATCCAAAAAGCCTCCCTCTGCAGCAACTTTCTGCAGATTCACCAGTAACCCTTTCCAGTATACACCACTTCAACTCTGCTAGCCCATGTCTCTCATTAGCCCAATGACGGGCTAGAGAAGTTTCACCATGCTTACTGCCCTCATCCTTTTTTTCCTGTAGTGCCGACATCTTTTTTCATATAGTGCCGAATCACCGACCTATGTTCATTGAGGCGGATTTTTATCTGTCTTGTAGTCTGTCCTATATATGTCTTTCCACAGGGGCATTTAATCATGTAAACTACATTATAGCTATCACATGTATGGAAACCTTGGAGTTTAATAGGAATCCCTTTCGTGGGATGTGAAACACAATCTCCCTTGATGATAGAAGAGCAATTTTGGCAATGCAGGCATGCGAAGGTTCCAGACCGTGCAGATTTTATAGCCTTATCCTGCATACTCTTTTTCGCAATATCAGATTTAACTAATTGCTGTCCCAACGTTTTTCCTTTCCTAAAAATCCATCTTGGGCTATCTTTAAACAGATGCCCAAATCTAGGGTCAGATTGTAAGATCTTCCAATTTTTGAGAATAGCTTTTTAATAAGATTTGAATGGACATCATATGTACACACATAGATGAATCGTTTATCATTTTTCTTAGCCCTAGTTTCCAACAGTTCAGCCCGAGGTATACTTGCAACCTCCATTCCTACGGTAGTGATTTCGGTTCTATCGTATCCACGATCACCAAACTTCCTAACAATTTTTTTCATGTTGGCGAAATACTGTTCGTCGCTTGAGTATAGTGTAGCGTAAAAAACACGCCATTGTAACACGCTACAAAGCCAGTAGTTTTTGGTTGCTCAATTGTTTGGCGCAATTTACATCCAGGGGTTAATTAAGCGTTGTTTTGCTGCTGTGGTGACTAAAATAAACCGTCTTTCACCGCCAAAAAATACATTTTTCCTGTAGCATAATTCACAAGCAAACGTTAACTACAATTTTTTCTCTTGTTGTGTAGCGTAAAATACACACCATTGTAACACGCTAGAAAGCTGGTAGTTTGTGGCTACTCAATTCTTTTGCGCAATTTACATCCAAGGGTTAACTAAGTATTTTTCTGCAGTTGTACTCAGTAAAAGAAACTTTCTTTTTCACCGCCACAGAAGAAATTCTGTAGCATAATTCATATCCAAAGGTTAATTAAGCCTGTTTGTGCTTTTACATTCAGTAAAATACACAGAGTTTTTAAACGGCACATACAAGTCAATTTTTCCTGCCCATTTGTGGAGCGCAATTTATATCCAAGGGTTACCCAAGTTTGTTACTGGGTTCATTTGGAGTCAAATACAGGGTGTGTATTTATCATATACAGATATCTTCATCAAACAGGGTCTGTACATTGTAGAACAAACAGTATGTCAGACAGAGAGGTGGCAGGCCCTTCACCTGTGAGTGGCAGAGGCACAAACATTCCACCTTCACTGCAGTGGAGAGGCACAACATAGCCCGGTCACAGCACAGCAAGGAGACGTCGCAGCAGGGGTCACTCGGTGAGGCCACAACTGCCGCTGTCATCTAGCGACCCAATGGTTCTTGATTGGTTACTAGGTCATCCACTTCCTCCCAGATGACATCTGACAACCCCAGCCATGAGTTGGTGGGAACGTCAGACACAACCCTTAGTTGGCATGGCCCGGGAGCAGGTCAGCGGCCCTCACCTGTCCTCAACCCGCCTCTGTCCCATCCGGTTCCCTCAGCCATAGATCTACTATGTGGTCTGGGCTCAGCGCCACTATATAGCGAGGATGAACAGTTTGAGGAGGGCAATCAGCAGCTACTTGGCAGCGAAGAAATGGGGCCAATATCCCCTGCTTCTTGCAGTAGGCAGCAAAGTATAGATGTGGAGAGTGGCATGGGAGGTCATGTTGTGAGGGGTCAGCCTTTGCATACCACGACCGGTGATGAGGACAGCAGTGACAATGAAACACAAATTGATGATGATGTAGCCGACCGCACTTAGGAGCCAGGTAAAGCAAGGGCTTCATCATCGCCAGGAGAAGAGGGCGTCAGCTTGCGCGTCAGGCAGCGGCGCAGCCGCAAGTGGGTTGTGTGGCCGTGAGTCAGCCAGGGTGCCAGCATGTGAGGTCGGGAGCCAAGCGGCCACGGGGTAAAAAAACCCACTTCGCAGGTCCAAGAAAGTAGCGGCACATGGGATCAGCGAGGCAGGCAGTAGTCACTCAGTGCGGAGCGTTGGCGGTAAAATCAGCTACTCGGCGGTGTGGCAGTTCTTTGCTAAGACACCGGAGGAGCCGAATATGGGTATATGTAGAATCTGTGGCAGAAGAGTGAAGCGTGGCCAGGGAGCTAACTTGGCACCACGGCCCTGCGTCAACACATGCAGCGTCACCATCCGGTGGCCTGGGAGAAACGTGGCTCAGATGTGGTGGTCCATCCTGCCGCCGCAGCAACAGCAGCAGCAGCGCCCAGTGGCACGCATGCCATGGCAGCCAGTCAAGGCTCCACCACCTCTGCAGAAGGGAGCTGTTTCTCTGTGACATCATCTCCCGGTCCAGATGCTCCTGCTCCTCGCTACTCATGGCGCCAGCAGTCATTCAGCGAGGCGATTGCAAAGAGGCAACAGTACGCGTCCAACCATTCTAAGGTGCAGCAGCTGACCGTGCTCCTGTCCAAGTTTTTGGTACTGCAGTCCCTCCCTTTCCAAATGGTGGACTCTGCACCGTTCAGAGAACTAATGGCTTGTGCGGAACCGAGATGGAGAGTTCCAAGCCGTAATTTCTTTTCCAAAAAGGCAGTACCTAGCACTTCATAATATGTAGAACAGAAAGTGGGCAGTCCTTGAGCTTATCGGATTGTTCCAAGGTGCACGGAAGCACAGACGTCTGGAGCTGTAACTACGGTCAGGGCCAGTACATGTCCTTTATGGCCCACTGGGTGAATGTGCTTCCTGCCCAGACACACCAACAACTTGGACAGGAGACGCCGCTTTCTCCTCCACGTTGTTAAACTGCTGCTGTTGCGCCAATGTCCGCCTCCTCCTCCTCCACCACCACCACCATCTCAGCCTCCACAAGTACTGCTCCATCATACCACATGTGTAGGGCACAGGGGTGTCACGCAGTTCTACACCTGGCTTGCCTCGGCGAACAAAGTCACACAGGGGAGGAACTGCTCCGCGTCATGCAGCGAGAAATCGATGTGTGGCTTTCTCCGCGCCAACTGCAAATCGGAAACATGGTGACGGACAATGGGAGTAACATGGTGTCCGCGCTGCACCGAGGAGGGATGGTCCATGCGCCCTGCATGGCGCATGTGTTCAATCTGGTTTTGAAAAGGTTCCTGAAGTCTTCCACAGATCTTCAGAAAATTCTGAAAATGGCCAGGACACTGTGCATGCACTTTATCCATTCCTACAAAGCCAGGAACACCCTCCTCGAGTTGCAGTGGCAGAACGGCCTCCCCAACACACTCTAATATGCGATGTTTCCACCCGTTGGAATTCCAGCCTGCACATGTTGGACCGACTGTATGAATAGAGAAAGGCCATTAACGATTTTTTTGATGATCCAGGCGGACAGGAGTACTCCCCTGTGTAATTTTAATGTCAGCCAGTGGCAGCTCATGCGTGACACCTGTCGTTTGTTGAGGCCATTCGAGGAGGCCACGTTATTTGTCAGTCGCCAGGACTACGGGATGAATAACGTCATTCCACTGCTTCATGTCCTGAAACAGATGCTGAAAAATCTGTCTGGGCAGGGGACTGGAGACGTGGCGACTACATCTCCGCGGCACATGAGTCCGGTGGGGACTGAATGGAAGAGGAGGAGGAGGACATTGGAGCAGAAGCATTGTCTGGTGAAATGTGTGGATTTTCTACCCAGGTGACAAGAGAGGAGGAGCAGGAGCAGCTGGAGGAGGTAGATGGAGATGAGGAAGATGAGGCAGATGACCCTCAAGCACCGTGGCAGTATACAGTGGAGATGGAGGCAGGGAGCCCCTCGGAGTCACTTGTGCAGATGGCCCACAGCATGCTGATTTGCCTGGCTAGTGACAGCCAACTAGTCAGCATCAGGGATGACTTCTGGCTCTCCACCCTATTGGACCCTCGCTACCGGTCCAAAATGGGAGCATTTTTCCCAGCTATTGAGAGGGAGGACAAACTCAAATACTATAGGGAAATCCTCCTAGTCAGTTGGCCGCTGCCTATGTGCGGCATCGTCCCTACCTCTGATAGGTCTGACCGGGGTGCCTCAGCGCTCCCATACTTCTGCCGCGGCGGCTGGGTGAAGGTGGGGGGGGGGGGGGGTAGGAGCAGTACCAGCTCCATCAGCAGCAACCTGTCTGGAGTCACTGATGAGCAGCTTCCTTCACCCGCCTAGTGAGGAGGGTAGTCGTCAGCAGCAGCATCAGCAGGATCTGGAGCAGACCCTGAACCAACAGGTGGTAGCCTACATGGTCACCCCAGTTAGAAGATCTGCTGGACTACTGGGCAGCCAAACTGGATGTGTGGCCGCAACTGTCGAGTTTGCAGTGGAGAAGCTGTCCTGCCCGGCCAGTAGTGTGGCATCAGAGCGGGTGTTCAGTGCGGCGGGGGCTATCGTTACCTGAAGGAGAACCCGCTTGTCCACGGGAAATGTGGAACGACTGACCTTTGTTAAGATAAATCAGGCGTAGATCGGCCAGGATTTCCACACACCAATGCCTTAGGCGTCGACTACATCAGCCATGACGCCTCACCCAAACTGTGAGAAATGAGTCTGGGTTCAAACTACCTGCCTCAGCCACTATTCTGATGCCGCCACCCGCCTGATGCCACACATCTGCTGACAGTTTCTCCATCTGCCTACCACCATCTTTACAGGGACGGTATGGCACCCACCTCCACACTCTTCATGTGCCATTATGACTCATGCTGTCGCTTTGCTGACCGTGATATCACACTATGTCTTGTGCACCCTGACCTCCGCTGCTACTTTGTTGTTTGCGCGTCACCTACACAACTGTGTCATTGTGCCACTCTCTGACCTCAGCTTTGCTCGTCTGCTGCGTCCTCCACTCTCTGTCATTGTCACTTGGCCTACTCCAGTTTTTGCCACCTCCAGATGTCATTGTGCCACTGCCTGACCTCATGCGCTGCTTCTGATCCACACTGTGTCATGTGCCCTCTCTGACCTCATGCTGTGTCTGCGCCGCACCTCCACTCCGTCATTGTGCAACTGTGCCTACTCCAGTTTTTGCACACCCCAGAATGTCATTGTGCACTCTGACTCTGTGCTGCCACCTCACCTCCACTCTCTGTCATTGTGCCATACTATGGCTAACTGTTTGCCACCAACAGAATGTCATGTGCATGTCTGACCTCATGCTGCTGCGCGTCACTCCACTTTCTGTCATTGTGCCACTCTGTGGCCTACTCCAGTTTTTGCCACCTCCAGAATGTCATTGTGCCACTGACTGACCTCATGCTGCTGCCGCCGTCACCTCCACTCTCTGTCATTGTGCCACTCTGTGGCCTACTCAGTTTGCACCTCCAGAATGTATTGTGCCATGTTACTCATGCTGCTGCACACGTCACTCACTCCTGTCATTGTGCCACTTGGGCTACGTTTGCCACCTCAGATGTCATGTGCCACTGTCTGACCTCATGCTGCTGCCGCCGTCACCTCCACTCCCTGTCATTGTGCCACTCTGTGGCCAACTACTGTTTTTGCCACCTCCACACTGTGTCATTGTGCCACTGTCTGACCTCATGCTGCTGCTGCTGTTGATGCCGTCAACTCCACACTGTGTCATTGTGCCACTCTGTGGCCTACTCCTGTTTTTGCCACCTCCAGAATGTCATTGTGCCACTCTCTGACCTCATGCTGCTGTGGCTGCCGCCGTCACCTCCACACTCTGTCACTGATGTTGCCAGCTGAGCCCTCAGCTTGTTTTTTTCCAGCTGTCGCTGCCATGACTTTATCAGGCTACATTCCCCCTTCAGTTTTTTGGTCAGTTTTGCCCTCTTAAGTGCCCAGGGAATTTTATAGTGAAGCGATTCTAATAGCGGTGGCAGTCATGTGTGTGTCATACTAAAACACAGCATTGTATAATGACCAAACCAAGCTCCCTCTGCATATTTAAGCATGGCACAACATTCTACAGCACCCTGCAGGCTCTGTGCAGCCTGGAAATAGCTGTTTTTTGACGTGATTTGTCCCGAAGTAATTCGGAACGAAGTTATTTTTGTCGGGAAACTCGGCGAAGTGAGCGAACCGAATTTTTGAGAAATTCGCCCATCTCTACTCACTGATATCCAACAGTCATCCTGTACTTTTTGTGTGATCAGTTTAGTCAGCTCATATACATGTACTGGACCGTCATCCACATTGCTTCAGGTGACACCTGCCAGCCTATCCATATTCATTTTGTGATAGTGAGTACAGGGTTATTATTCTTAGTATATTGTACGTCGATCACTTGGGTTACTGCTACTTACCCTTGCAGTAACTATACGTGCAAATGCAAACCATGGCAAATACAACTGCAGTGTGACAGTGGTAATCTGCACGTAGGTATCATGGTTTGGCTGCAACATGTTCAGATACCCTAAAGAAAGTACTTTGTGCTGCCCAGGCTATATACTGTCCAGTGAACCATTGGTAGTTGCATTATTATGATAAACATCCCTACGATTGTTGTCCAGTAATGCAAGATGTTTTTGCGTTTCTACATTTTTTTTTAGATATTTATAAAAAGGAGTTGTTAAAGTTAAAACTTGTGTTCTATTATACTGTTATATATTATGTCAGAATAGGTCTGTGTCAGTATAACCCCACTTGTCTTAACAAGCTACAACTGGTGGTACAAGCTTGAAGAGAAAAATGTACAGCAATTTTCTCTATCAAATGCTACTGCTTTTATCTCCATTCCTAACCTTTAAAGGGTCATTCCCATTTCAATAATTGCTCTCCAATCATGTGAAAGTGAAGTGAGTGAAGGTTTGTGAATGCGCGGTATGTCCGGACCCCGTTCACTGTCATTTCACTGTTCACTGAAGAATGCTGCATGCTGAGCGAGGGGCAGGTGCTAACTTTCCTTATGTTTGCGAAACCAGGCCACGCTCGGACTGGCCCACAGGGGAAACCCTCTCCCACACTTTCATTATCTTTGCTAAAAAAGGGCTCTGAAATGTCTGTGCGATAACTTATGTGATGCAAGGTGCAGTGAGATCTGTACTTCCATCATGTCTGGGATCACACATTTCAGAGACCTGTGTATGAAGCCAGATCTCAGGCAAGTCTTTCAAATGATGATAATATTTTAATATATATCTATAGATAACCCCTGGGTAATCAACAAAAGGGCAGAAAGGACACCTGTGGACTAGACAGAGCTTGTCATTGGTATTTACAGTCCATCTTGAACCATAAAAAAAATGTATTTGTGATGATCTCACTTACTTGATCTGTGTGGCAAGTTAAATGCCATTGCTGTGCTTACAGTAGCTAGCAGATATCTGGTTGCTGCATATTTTTCGTGAATGGAATAAGGCCGCAAGGCTAAGCACGGCCATGATTTCTGCCCCCTGTAATTGCAGGGAATGTGAGGACCTAATATAATTGAGGATAGAGGTATCATCAACACTGTATTCAAAACTGAAATTCCCGATTTTGGCAGAAGATTGATTTTTAAACAAGTTTGTGTAAATGGGTTTAAAATGGCTCTGCAATAGGTGAAGAACCCATGATTTCAAATCTGTTCAATTAATCAGACTTGTAATTTGTCAATACAGGAAAAAGAATACACTTATTTTATTATACATTTCAGATTTGTTAAAGGACCCAGAGGAACTGAACAATGTTGCAGCACAATTCCCTGAGATAGTCCACTCAATGGAGAAGAAGCTTCGCTCCATTCTAGACTATAAGGAAGTCTCCGCTGCAGTGCACAAGTATAATAAGCAATCATTTTCTACTTGGAAGAAAAGTGTGGGTAGTAATTATACAAATGTAATTTCTAACCTGAGATGGCATCTGGATTGGAGCTTGAGACCCAGGGACTATGAACAGACAATTGACAGGTGGCTAAAGAATGAGAGTAATGGTATTTCCAAAAGTACAGGTTACAGATCACATAGAATATTTCATGCAAAAAAGGCTCACTGAATAACAATAAATGAGTTATAGTAATGCTACAATCAAACACTATTTCTTTTACATATTTGGTAAGCAAACCAGAATTTTATGTTCAATTAGAAAATATATATATATTTTTTTAAAAACTTGATAGAAGCCAGCTATATAATAATAATATAGTAATATATAGTAATATAATAGTTACAATTTTGCTTTAGGAAAAATACATTGCATATGAAAAGGATGCTGAGTGACATGTACACACAGCAAGTTAAAGCGGTTGTCTCACTGCAAGGATTGCTTTTTATGTTAAAGATCTTGCAAAACAAGTCACTTTGCAATATATGTCCATTAACAGTGTCCTACCTAGTCTGAGATATCCCCTCGTGTATGGGCTGCATCAGCTCCTCAGGTCACTATAGCTAAAAACCTGTTTGATATATCCTGATAGGCTGCCAGCGCTGGTTGCTATAGCTACAACTGTATGGCTTCTACTGCAGCCTAGTGGAAGCCAGAAAACACGCCCCTAAATTCAAAATGAAGCCAAGGAAACAGGACTGAGGTAATTTGAATTAATGCAGTGATACAAACTCTTTAATATACAAGGCAAATTTAAAAAGTACCTTCACTGAAAACTGTGCATTGCTCTTATACATTACTATTGTAGAGGCCTCCCCTTTAAAGTTGATCTATTTCCTTCTTATTTCCTAAGAACAGGTTATTATTATTATCTGCCATGTTACAGATATTACAGAGCTGCAACCCGATCATGGCCCCTTTCTCTACAAGGGTGCTAGCTCAAATTACCATTAATACTCTGCCCACACTCCCTATGGGTATGTTCACATAGCATGATGGATCCGTTTATAGATGCGTGTTTGGATCCATGTTTCGGACCCCAAACGCACCCAAACACGCATCTAATAATGGGCAGTGTGATTTTACATTGCTTTCAATGTAAAACACACGTCAGCGTTCCGAGGGATCGCTCATGCGTGTTTAAATACATCTTTCTGATGCATCTTACGGATCTGTTCAAAGAATTGACATGTCAAGTCTAGATCCGTTTGATGCATATTTAAAACTATAGGGTGCGCTTCTGCTGCAGCCAAAACACATCCAAACTTGCACCTACATGTTGGGTGCGTTTTGGATGCGATTTGCGCAGTGCTTTTTAAGATCGAAATGGATAGAAAAACGGATCCAACATGCCGTGTGAACACACTCTATACCTTTTCATCACTGCACTTTTTGAAACAGCTCTGATTCTGCAGTAGTCACATTGGTCAATTAGCTTGCAAGTTCTCTCCACAGGTACATAAACACCTTGTAGTTCTCTGATTGGGTAATATATTCAAATTATTTTTATCCATACCCCCATGTTGTTCTATCATTCAGTAGGACGGAGGTAAAGGGTCGCCATTATTTTATCTCCCTTTATTCTGCCCCATACTGAAATAAATATTGAATGCAGCTTGAAAGTGAATGAAGCTCATAAAAGCACAAAACATTTTTTTCAATTATAAATTATAAACCTTAATTTACAAACCAAGGTGCAAATTCCGACAGGATTTTAACCAGATCAATAGAGGTACACTTTTAAAAATATTACTTAAGCTCCTTTTGCTAAATAATATTTTTTTATCTTCATTAAAAAAAATTGTTATCACATTATCAGGTGTTTCTAGTTTTATAATGGATAACTGATTCTGTTTGATTTGCTATTAATATACATTCAAGGGAAACGTAATAAATTTTTTCTGACACTAATTTTTTTATTTTTAAGTGCGTGTACCTTATCAAAATAGGTGGGGTCACCAGCAGCCAACTGATTCATGCACACACACACACCTAGGTCTTAATGCACACACACTCTGTGACATAACTTTTTTATAAAATAGTTTTTAGTTGTGGTTATTCCAAATTTACATTAAAATAAATAGGCACTATAACACATAATGAATAGCTCTTCTGAATGGTGCACATGAACGTCGAGGCAAGGACTTCTCTAGAATTTAAAATGGAAATACTGTATGGTGCAACAAGAATCACCCTCAATTTGCTCCTTTCCCCACATTCCCTATACTCCCAGGGCAAGTGTCACACCAGCCCCTCAGTGGCTATGTCCATTTAGAGAGAACTTGCCAGAAGCTATTTTACTGCTAGAACTAGAAGCCTGAGTTTAAAAAATAAAAAACAATAAACATGCAAAAAAAATATAATTTGTTCTTTACTGCTAGGAACGCATTATTTTGAGATTACATAAACTACAAATCAATATATGTCAATATGGAGTGATTAGATGCAGTATTGATTGTTGTACTTAGAGCTACATGTGTTTCTTTGTCACGATTATGAGCACAAATTGGTAAATACAGTGCTTCAGAATAATACCCTTATCACTAGGGTTTAGGGAGCTAGACTCTTCATTATTGGATCTACTTTGTTTTTAATAACTGTGTTTTTATTAAAGGTTTTTCAGAAAAAATGACATAAACATCAATCATTTAAGAATATCATGAACAGTCAATTAGTAAGTGACCATTAATAAAGAAAAAACATGAAGTGCAGATTATTAGCTTCTAGACTGAACAATCAATCAGTTAGATCAACACAGTAGTCTAGAGAAAGTCTAAAAAAATAACATATGCACGGCACAAATGGAATTACTCTATTTACATATATGACAAAGACATAACAAAGGGAAAAAGGGAAAGGGAAAAGGAAGGGGGGGGGGGGGAGAAAAAGTGTGGTGGCTGACCACCCCTGCCAGTACCCTAAGGAGGATGAGTTAGCCAATACACATCCCAAATAGACCAAAGTTTATCAAAAAAGTCCAATCTATCGTGTAAGGTAGCTGTCAGATGTTCCATTCGACGGACCTCCTTGACAAGTTGATATAAATTAGTAATAGACGATGGAAGAGTTTGTCTCCATTTTCCCGAGATCAGACATCTTGCGGCTGTGAGTATGTGCCTCAAAAGAACAAACTTGGACTTCGACAGGCCCGATACTGGACCGTTAAGTAGGAAGATAAGCGGAGCTAGAGGTATCCGCTCTCCTAGAATACCTTCAAGAAGATTTTGGACACGACACCAGAATACCCGGAGAGGCAGGCAGTCCCAGAAAATATGCGGAAGTGTACCAACCGCCTGGTGACATTGCCAACAGGATCGCGGGACCTGAGGATTCCACCGATGCAAAACATCCTGGGTGCGATACCAGAACAGAATTTTGTAAAGATTCTCCTTGTGGGTGATGCATGTGGAAGACTTTGTCGCAGCTCTCCAGATACTCTGCCACGTAGCAAATGGAATAGGTATGCCCAAGTATATCTCCTACTTTTCCATGTATTTATGCACAATCTCTCCATCAGTATTCGGGTTCAATGAAATGGTATAGATTGAAGATATTAGCTCCTTGGTAGATATGCCAGTTTTACATACAATTTCAAACTGGGTGGGCTGAGTTAGTGTATTGGTCCCAAATGGAGATGTGAGGAAATTAGTAATTTGCAGGTAGTCAAACTGAGAACTTGCCGGGAGGTCATATTTAGCTTGTAACGTGTGGAATGGAATCAGTTTCTTATCACGACCCCAGTGATGTCAGCAAACCTAAATAAGTCATGCCCCAGCCAGGGTAAAACCCGGATGAGCTACCCGGTAAGAGAGGGGTGCACAAAAAGGATACCATAGGTGAGGCTTTAGAAGCCAGTGGGAATCTAGTTCGACAATAATTCCAGATTTGTACTGTAAACCTAATGGGGCCAATGAGGGGTCCAGTCTCCTTCACCAATGTATTGTGCCACAAGAAGGCATTATGGTGTAGAGGTGCTAACCATAGTTTTTCTACCTCCATCCATTTAGAATAGGCTCTTAGCGAAGACCAGGCAGGGATATGGCTCAGATGAGTACTCAGATAGTAAAGAGGGATATTGGGAACTGCCAATCCCCCTCTCCGCTTGCTTGTCACCAGGACCTCCTTAGATATCCTATGTGATCCATGAGCCCAGATAAACCGTACTATCGCAGACTGAAGAGATCGCAGCTCGGCCATAGGGACCGCCACCGGGAGGGTCTTGAATAAGTAGAGGAGCTTAGGCATAATAGTCATCTTGACCGAATTAATGCTACCGAAAAAGGAAATAGGAAGTGGGTTCCACTTAAGTAGTAAGCCCTTCAACTCTTTAATTAAAGGGGGAAAGTTGACCTTGTAAAGGGACTCGTAATGATTTGTAATCTGTACTCCCAGGTATTTAAGTGAATGTTCCTGCCATTTGGAATAGAAATTGCTTTTAAAGGTGATACAAACCAAGGGGGGGAGGTTTAAAGGATTGGATCTACTTTTAAGAACCTTGAGCTAGGTGTTCTTCCAACTGAGATATTGGACCTAATCAGAAAATTATGAAAAAAAACACATTATTGTATCCATAAGCTGTGCCATGCATTGCAGCTCATCTCAGATTACTTAAAGGGGTTTTGCCACAAAGTAAAATTGACATGGGAAGCTTGCAAATGAAATAACAAACATTTTCACCATTAATTATTATTAAATATTCTGCACTGTTTTTATTTTAGCTGCTCCTTTAGTGATCCATTGTTTACAGCTCGTCTCCAGGGGATATGACCAGGACTGAGAGCTCCTCATACCTGGTCACATATGCTCAGACATCACTTCTCCTCTCAGGCAGCTACTGAGTGTTCAAACACCAGGTGCTGTCATTCTACTCCTATCCTCTGTACTCCTTAGTAATTAGTCAAACATTGCAAATAAATAAAAAAGAAACATCAATGAGTTATGTGCTTTGATAAAGAGAGAGAAAAAAAAAACACAGGTTTGGTTCCTGCAGGGATTTGAACCTAGGACCCTTGTGCCTGGAGGCAAAAACTTTACCTCACAGCTCTATACAGAAACAGACCTTTCTTTCACTAGAGAGAGAAAAGGCCTGGTGATGTCATCCTCATGAGTCACATGATATGCAATTCAAACAAATCACACATGCCACCTTCTGAGCACACAGAGCTGAAGAGCTGGCTGCAGGAGGTATAAAATGAGATCGTGGCAAAACCCCTTTAAAGGGGTTTTGTAACCATGCTGCTTCACAGAGCCACAGTCCGCTTAAGACTCACACTTACTGATTAAGCTAATGGTGGTTCTACAGCAGTAATTGGCATATCAGCTCTGCTATTCCTAATTATTCAAGTTAAAGTGATATGAGGGCAAAAGATTTGAAATTTATAGTGCTCAGTGCTACAGAGCTCCAAAGGTTGAAACTTGTCATTTACTTAGATAAACAAGTTCCTGTGTTAGAGATAAGACTCGACAGGGAGTGAATTATCACGGTGGGACAGCAGCTTGGAGCAATAAGAGAGCAGAGAGAGCCAAGAGAGGTGGTCAGTAATCAAGAGAAACATGTGCACACTAGCAGTACATAAAATCACCTTTATCTCCTAAAGAAAGCAAAATAAAAAAAACAGCTTTTATTTGATAAAAGTCTTCATTTTCTTCTCCCCACATGTTAAAAGATAATCATTGTGATGAGAAAACTCCTTTAAAGGGGTTTTACCATGAAGTAAAATTTATGTGGAAAGCATGCAAATTTAAATATAAACATTTTCACCCATCATCATTATTAAAAATTGTTTATCATTTTTGTTTTAGCTGCTATATTAGTGATCCATAGTGTACAACTGGTCTCCAGGTGCTACGACCAGTGACGAGAGCCTTGCTGCACATGCTCAGACATCACCTCTCCTTTTAGGCTACTACTGTCAGTCTCTTCCCTGCTTAGTCATTCCAAACACTCACTCACTGTTGAGCAAGTGTTCAACCCCAGGTGCAGTCATTCTTCTCTTGTCCTCTGAGGTCTATTTTTTATTTATTTTATTTATTTGCACTGTTTGACTAATTACTTAGAAGTACAATCAGGTATGTGCCTTGAAACGAAAAAAAAAAATCCATCTTTAGCTTCTACAGGGATGTGAACCAAAAACCACAGAGTTGGAAGGCTGAAGTTCTAACCACTCAACTACATTGTAGCTACTTACAGCTCTTTACATAAACAGACCTCTGTTTGATTAGACTGAGCACACTGTGGAGAAAGGCATGGTGATGTCAAGCCTGCTGGGTCACATGATATGCCGTTCAAACAAATAATACACGCCCCCTTTGGGGCACACTGAAAACTGAACTCAACAGGCATGAAATGCTTTCTTGGCAAAACTTCTTTAAATGTAACGTAAGACACAGCCCATGGTCAAGGGTTTCACTTTTAATGGACCAAAGAGGGTGGGGTGGCAGAGAGGACGGGAGCAGTTGTAGCCAAATTGTCATGGTGGCTGAACTCCAACCATATTTCCCATGCCCCGTTCCGAGACTAAAACAGTTAAAAGTGGGACCTACAGTTTGTGTAGATGTTCTTACCCCGGGCCACACTCCCTGATGGTGGTTGTAGTACTTCCCTGCCATTGTGTGATGTTGCTCTGAGGTGTCCATGATGTTAGGTGCAGGAAGCAGGAGAGCAGACAGAGGGTTAACGTTGAAACATAGGGACTTGTCCTTTTAGTTACCAGTGAGTTGTTATACACAGAATTATTCTTAAATTCCTCATATTACAGTCCTTTATCAACTTGAGCTCACACCAGCAGCAGGCTATTACCCATTTAAAAATCTTTTATCAAGTCTCTTTGGAATCCCAACTTAGACTACACGTAGTTAAAGGAGTATAACCCCAGGAGAACCAGCGATTTACTACTTTACATTCTTTAGATCCAGCATAGACTACAAGAAGTATTTGTCCTGAGAAACTGGATTGGCAGATGAGCCAGGCCATAGGCACCATTCTGGACATCAACTGTGCGGCAGGCCAGGCACGGATTGGACTTTTGCACTGCCTCTCAATGATGGACGATCCCAACCTGCCTGGTTGCAGCTTCTTCCAAAGATGTATAAAGTCAATTTTCATATGAATCTGTGGCTGGGAAATAAGGATTTGGGCCTGAAAACTGCAGTCTGACAGGTACCCAGGCTTCAAGAATTAAGTCACTCTCTCCATCTTGACTCAGGCTTATCTCTTTTGAACTAGACACAAGATCTAAACAGCTACAAGAATAGTAGAATCTAATTTTATTATATTACACTATAGCCAATTTAGTCCCTCTCATTTCTCTCTACCCCTCCTTTGTTAACCATGACAACTCCCTCTCTGCTGCTGGCGAAAACTCTTAGGTTAAGTTAACATGGCATGGTTTTACAGCCAGTTTTCGGATTTGAAAACCATCTGAAAACTGACTGTAAACCATCCCCATTCACTTTAGTAGAAAATCCAAGCTGTAGTCTACACAGGATTTTATGACGGTCGGATTTTAAATCTGAAAACTGTCCCAAAAACTTGGAACATGCACATTATTCCGCCCAGCTTTCGAGCAGAGCATGTACTGTTCAATGGTTAAAGGGGACAGCCGAATCTTTAAACAGTATCCGACTGGCATTTTACCCCTGCCGTGTGGTCATACCCTTAGGGTATGTTCACACAGCATTTGCTAAATACGTATTTGGGTACGTTTTACGTACCGAAAAACTGACCCCAATATGTATTTAATGATGTTCAAGTGTGATTATATTGATTTCAATGTAAAATACATATTGTTGTTTAGATGATACGTGTTTTACATACGTTTTTGCATTGCGTTAAATGGATGTGTTCAAAGAATTGACATGTCCAATTCTTGATCCATTTAACACATTGAAAAGCTCATAAAAACAATAAAGATACATACAGTCCAGAAAATGTATCCAAATATGTACCAGACTTTGTGGTAAGGTTTTGAGTGCATTTGACGCAATCTGTTTTATGTATTACAAAAACATATCCAAGACTCTGTCTGCACATATCCTTAGTCATAAACATTTCACTCACAGTGACTTAGCAGATTATTATTATTTCACCATGCTCTCAACTGAGCATTAGGCTAGATCCACACAGCAAAGTGAAAATGCCATCCAAAATCCGACAGCATTTTCACTTTGCTGCACCACGCTGCACTGCCGTTTTTTGCGCACAAAACGGTGGTCGAATTTTGGATTCCCGGCGGCACAGTACATTAAGGCTGCGGGAATCCGATCTCAGTCCTGTGGAATATAGAAAATGTTCTATATTCTGATGGACGGTTTTCGTTTTAGGAAAACCTCAGTAAAAAAATCTGTGCTGTATAGATGACAGCAGGGATTTTCTATTGAGGGCTACACAGCACAGGCTACAGTCGGTTTTCAGCAAATCCACTGAAAATCAGACCAAAATAGTGTGCTGTGTAGCCCTAGCCTTATAGAGACAGAATACACTAGAAGTTCTCCCAAAGGTCATCCATCCTTCAGACTGCCAATCAAGGAGGATAAATAAACCAAAACATGGACCCTTCAGTATAAACACATCATCATTGTAATTATCAATATATTCCAATACAGTAGTATCAATTTACAATATATTCTGTAATGTACTTAAAGGGTAACTCGGTCCGTAATGGGTTAATCCTGTACACTACACACTGTTTCTAGAAAAACGATAGATCCTATTTATTTAGCAATAACTTACAGTGTCTATCATTGATGACAATGATAGACAGACACTCCTGAGGACATGGCTGTGGTGGCAGCCCTGATCAGTTAATTGCGTTTGCGCCATATATATGTCTTATATATGCACGGCCATGCTGCTGGAGAAAGGCAACATGTCTCAACAGAATGTTACATGATGACAATCTCTTTGATACATAGGCTTTTGGTATTCTCTAAAGATGGCCTGAATATGAATATGTGGAACTGTATAAATAAATAAGAACAATGTATGGAAGACTAGGAACTGTGCTCATGAATGCAAAGTTGTAAAAGAGTTGTAAAAACAAAAAAAACACACAAAATTACATAAGCTGTATAAATACTTAGGGCCACATGTATGAAAACTGTCTTGGTCTAAGACTTTCCTTGTTGCCCATAGCAACCAATCAGAACCCTCCCTTTCATTTCACATAGTGCTCTGAAAAAATGAATGGGGAACTCTGACTGGTTTCTATGAGCAACAAGAAAAGTCTTAGACCAAGACAGTTTTCATACATGTACGCCTTAGTATTTTTGTATGAATCCCTTTATAAATTGTTTGGTCAGGTTGGTTACGTCGCTTACTTTAATGCGCTTACTTTAATGCGCTTACTTTAATGTTTGGTGAGAACCTTTGCAAAGATCCCCTATTTATGGGCTGTCAAACAAGAGCATGGACACCCAAGAATCATGAGAAATAAGATGGACATAAGATGAGGTGCAAACAAGATTCAAGTCCTTCCAAACCAGGTGGAGTGGTGGTGACAGCAAGCACCTGAAGGAGGCCTTATTTTCTTTGTTATGGCTGCCTGTTGTTATAAGTTTCTTATAACAACATTCTTTTAAGAATCTAGGATTTATTTAGCACATCTCTACAGATCAATCTGAGCTTAAGAGACTCTTGATTTAAAGGTTGTTCTTGAAGCATCCTGATCCACAGAGATTTTCATGCTCTTATCATATTAATTTGCATGCGAAACATTAGTCACCTATATCAGGTGTTATCCCACCTATTAACTAGCATAATCCAATATAATTCCTTTTTGCTGTTTGCAGGTAAAGTATTCTTATTTAATTTAATAAGTTCTATGGTAGTGGAGCACAAAGCGCTTGTATTGTTAAGGGTATGTTCATACGATGTATTGCGGCACGTACAGTACGTGCCACAATACATTGTGTGTTTCAGGAGCTTGCGCTGATAAGCGTCTGCTTCCAAGGCGCTGGGGGCCGACAGCCCTCCGGTCCCATACACATGTCACTTATTTACCCGCGCAAACAATACGATCATGCTATACGTGCGGGGGGGGAGGAGGCGTAATCCATAGTTCTCTATGAGAGCTATGGATTACCGTAATTGCGGGCCACATTTCGTGGCATATTAAGCGCAACACGCATCGAAATACGTGGCGAAATGCTCCCCAAAATAAACCGCGTAAACATACCCTAATGATTCAAAATAAAGAAACATCTATCTGGTCGGTGTCAAACTAACTGTGTTTTAGAACTAATTCAATATATTATGTGCTGCAGGTGCCCAACATAGATATGTATGCATAAACCATGAATACAAAAGGTAATATATGCTAATTTATGCCTTTTTAAGACAAACAATGCAGCAGCTTCCGTATGGACATTAAAACCCATACAAATATCGAATTAATGGAACATAGAAGGTGTATTACTGCTGTCTTTCAGCAAATGTAAAATGGAGGTTTGTAGTGACCAATTTGATCAAGTTGTGTATGTCCAACTTCTATGTCATGGGAACCTCATCAGGAACCTGATCATTTTTTTTTGTGCGTAGAATGCGCCTGAATCTATGAACCCGTTCTACTGCGGGTCATAGAATTAGTGCTTTCTATTTACAAAGCGACAATTCAGGCTCTGCTAAACCCCCGTGGTTCACAGTTGGAAAAAGTGAGGCTTCTAAGATGTTTATGTGGTAAATTCTGCAGAGATGAGCCGTGGCCGGGAGACGTCATCATGATGGTCTTGGATGGATGGAGAAGAAAAGGGAAATCAGAGAAAAGGTCTCTTGTGAGTCCCTGGAGGTCAGTGTTTATTTTGCTTCTGTGTTGGATCAGTGTTGTGTTCACTGTCATGTGATGACACTGTCATGTGGTCACTGTATGACAATATAGTAGGATATACTGAAGCTTGTATAGAGGCAGTGTACATTTGTCCCTGATTGTAAAAGCAAGTATACTCCTATCCCTGACCTCGTGATTAAGTGTTTCTATGCACCACTTTTTCTTTCATGCTTGTGTTAATGTTGTTGTTTATGCCATAATTTGATGAG
This sequence comes from Phyllomedusa bahiana, assembly GCA_025379985.1. Classification (NCBI taxonomy): domain Eukaryota; kingdom Metazoa; phylum Chordata; class Amphibia; order Anura; family Hylidae; genus Phyllomedusa; species Phyllomedusa bahiana. The sequence continues at coordinate 31,021 of JAODAL010026343.1, read as the reverse complement.
ATACCAAATTTAGAGATGGATATTGTATTTGGACCAATGGGGATTTTGTGCCAGCACTGCTTTTAAGCCACAGTCTGGCCCCCCTCAACACCCCTTTCCTGCCCAAATGTAAAAGGTAATCCAACGTGACCTGCAATATCTCCTCCCTGCTGGACTCCACCTGATGATCCTCAGTGCATATTATCCATTCTATCCATGCCTAATAAAGGACACAGCGCTGGAAACAGCATGTCTGTCACTAGTTTGTGCTGTCCTCAGCAAGGGTGGCATAACCCAAGTGACAGGTTCCCTTTAAGTTAGATTCATGTCTGTCTCAGCAGTTCAGTTCAGGGACCTCTTTGCAGGGCAGCATGCAATACTTTTTTTTCCATTACGATGATGAACACCATGATAGAAACCTGACAGACCTCACTGTGGTCCATGGGGTCTTTCAAACGCCACTGATGTCCATTATGTATTAGATCCAGCACCGTCTCATTTATGGAAGTTCTGAATGAGACCTCCTTCACAGATGTGAACCTGGCCTTACATGGGAGGGCTATGAGCATGCCCCACATACACATAATAACAAAATGGCATCTATGAGAAGCTAAGAGCACGAAAAAAAGTTTGACAAATGCTCACCAGGGATCTTGGGCTAATGAGGTCCGCAGAAACTTCTTCCACACACGGTGCACACAGAAATGGACCTCCGGCTGTAGGTGTCCCGGCAACACAAACAATAAAGCTTGATGAATTCCAGCACTCGTGCTCTGGATTGAAAAATATGTAAATAAAACGCACTACTAAGAGCCATGGAGCAGGCTTGAAACGCGTAAACTTAGTAGCAATTTCTGGGATTTTACACCATGTTTTTAATCAGTCTTCAATAAAAGTGCGTTTTATTTACATATTTTCAATCCGGAGCACGAGTGCTGGAATTCATCAAGCTTTATTATGAGAAGCTAATACATGCTTTCCCCTGGCACACAAATGTCTAGAGTGTCTTTTTTATTGATTTATTTTGTTCTTTTGCTGTATGCCCATGTTTTACAAACTAACAGGAGAAAGCATTGCTGTAAAATAATTATATTACAAAATATTTTAATATTTTAATATTTAAATTTTAATGTAAGCTCTTTATTTGCTCTAAGTTGCCTGGGTAGTTAGTCCATACAGAGTGAAAATTTTTCACTATGGATTTTGTTACAAATCTGTATCTGTAACATGGATTTAGCTGTAGATTATGGATTTGCGCTTGCTACACTGAAAATGTCAGCAGCATGTAGATGAGGTTTGTAAATTCTCATCCATTTGGCTGCTACTCTAAGGCTGCATCAAAATGTTCAGCTCTCTAGATGCAGTTATTGAATCCATATCCAAGAATGGATTTAAAACAATGCAAAATCTCAGTCTTTCCTAAATATGTGTCTTTTGATAATGATCCATTCCTGGTTTGTGCTTCAAAAACTGCACCTAAAAAGGTTTGAATGCAGTCTCATCTCCTGCAAATTTTTCATGCACAAATCTGCCGTCAAAATTCAAAGATTTTCATTTTCATGTAAATTCACAATGAATACAATTGTGTAGGAGCAATTATTAGAGATATTTTTGTCCAGTGGTAAGATTTCCTGTTTTCTCAATAATATAGTTTGCTTTGTTCATCTAGAGGTTAAAGGTGTATTCAAGTATTCAAAATATGGCTCCAATTGAAAGTCTATGGTACAAAGTAAAAATCTTCAGTATGTAGTAATTAAATAATTTCAGTAGTTTCCTGCATAATCACTCACCAATTACTTCCTCAAAATCTGATGTTCATAGCTTGTTGCCAAGGGATATGACCTGTAGTTCAGTATCAGTTTCCTGGTCAGGCATGCTCAGTTCCAGCAATAGGAAGCTAGGGTATAGATCTATGAAGCAACAGGAGATGGCAGAGGATGTAACTAGGAACTAATGTGAGAGGCTCATCAGTGAGGGAGGACAATATGAGATACGTGAGAGGATGAAGACCTGACTTTCAGCAGCCAAGGCAACACAGGGGAGTAGAACAGTGTGAGATTGATGTCAGCAATGCATGATGGGAACTGTAGTCTGCTACCAATATGACTACTGCTTAAGCCACACCCACACTTGCTGCGTTGAAGAGGAACACATAGGAAGCAACAGTGTGATAAAATATGACAAATATAAATGTTTTGGATGTAGTATTATTTTGTTGCTCTGTGTGCAATCACCCTGTAGCCTACTTCCATGTTTTTGTCCAGATACTGGAATACCCCTTTAAGGATGAACAAAGAGAAATAAGCAGGTACAATTACAATCAGAAAAGCATTTTGAGGAAATGCATTTTATTATAGAGAGGTCAATTTTTGTAATTTTAGCTCTAAGATGAAAGCTTGATAGTTCAAATCTTGCTCTCACAAATGATAGAGTCAGCAGGAAATGTTCTTTGCTTCATTAAATGGGTTTTCTAGGAGTTCAAAAAGCTTGTTTGTCCGTTGGGCATGATAAGAAGTAGAAGAAAAGACTAATACTGGCCTCTTTGTGGCTCCTTTTCAGTCCCGGTGGCCGTCCCCTTCATTCCTGCTATATCACGGCATGTTCATCGTTCATGTGACTGGTGCAGCCAATCGCAGGCCATAATGTCACCTTAAGGGTCACTTAAACACCCCTTTAATGTAAAGTCATATACAGTAGAGGAGTATATGGGATGATGTGATCAGGGCCGTTCGTAGGCTAAATTGCAATCAGGGTGGGGTGAAGAAATTCTCCCCCTCCCCCCGTAACATAATGCGCCACGGTGCGACACATTGCATCACCATCAACCAAATCCAAAATATACAAAAAGCTTTAACACAATGTGCAACATATAAAACTACTACATAATAGTCATACAGTTACCAAATAGTACAAACAATACTGCCACACCATGACCACATAGTGACTGAATAATACACAATACCATTACTGAATATAAACCATTTTACTACAACCAATGTTACCGGCATACAGTGACCATACAGTGATGGATTCCAGTTCTACACAGATAATCGATTACTGTAAAGTTAGATCAAGGGACTCACAGGAGACGCCTCTGAAGAGACGTCTCTTTCTTTTCTCCATCTGTCCCAGACCGCCATTACGTCTTGTCCCAGCCACGACTCTTCACTGTAGAATTTACAAAACAAACATCTTAGACTTCTCACTTTATCAGCACTTCTCTACCATTCCTATATCTGTACAAACTCCCCATCTATAGTGCCCCAAATGGTAATAATGGCCCCCTTGTGCCCCAAGCAGTAAAAATGTCCATAAATGGCTATGGGGCTCCTGTTTGTGCACCAAGTTTTAGTCTTGTTTTGTATACTAATATAGGAAGTAGTTCAATTGCCTAAGACAGTATGTAGGTACACCCCCAAAGTAGGTAGGTTGTCCTCAATTAGGTAGGTGTATAGCGCCCCATTAGGTAGGTAAACTTATAGGTCTCCCAATAGGTAGCTATATAGGCCCCCCCCAATAAGTAGAAATATAGTTCCCTATTATGTAGTTATATAGGTCCCTGTAGGTAGTTATTTGCCCCCTGGCACCCATGTATTGGCCCTTGGTAGCCAGGTAGTTATTTGCACCCTGTAGTCAGGTAGTTATATGCCCACTGTGGCCAATCAGTTGCTCCCTGCAGCCAGGTAGGAAGTTGCCCAGTGTAGCCAGGGAGTAGCCCCCTGTAGCCAGTAAGTTGCCCCCTGTAGCCAGTAAGTTGCCCCCTGTAGGCAGTATGTTGCCCCCTGTAGCCAGTAAGTTGCCCCCTGTAGGCAGGCAGTAGCCCCCTGTAGCCAGGTAATATGCCCCCTGTAGCCAGGTAGTAGCTCCCTGTAGCCAGTAAATTGTCCCCGGTAGCCAGGTAGTAGCCCCCTATAGCCAGTAAATTGCCCCCTGTAGCCAGGTAGTAGCCCCCCTGTAGCCAGGTAGTAGCCCCCTGTAGGCAGGTAGTTATTTCCCCCCTGTAGTGATAATAAAATAAAAAAGTACAGTGTAAAGTGTAAGCGGCATGACATTATCACGCCGCTTACACCAGGACACAGCTCCTGGGATCTCCTGGGTCGGCAAAGGCTTCCAACCTAGGAGATCCAGCATCACAGGGGGTGTGATGAAAGCCGTGCAATACACCCCCTGCGACGATGATTTTTAAGTACAGCGCTTACTGAGTGCTGTACATACAATGGAGAAGGCAAGGACGGTAACTATCTGTCCTGCCTTCTGCCTGTAGTAGCAGCTGCACAGCTAGTGTGCAGCTGCTGACTCTGCACAGCAATTTTACAACAGCCGTGCAGAATCAGAGGCTAATCACTGGGTGAGGCGGATGGCTGTGGCGCCCCCTCTGGTGAGCGGCGCCCGCCTCGCCCACACCTAGGAAAGGCCCTGGATTTGATAGGTGAAGAAATCAGAAAACTGCCATTTATTTGATTAGGCTTCACAATGCATAGAATAATTATGTTCTGGAGGCTGAAGACAGCCTTAAAGGAAAAATGTTTGTAATCTGTAATACTATATTTTCATTAAAATGAAAAAACTTTTATTACCTAGAAAAAATTCAACAGAAAGATTGAAATCACTGCTAGCTACAGGATTTATTATAAGGGAAGCTTTAAGCACACATAGTCAAAGAAAGAAAAAAAGTAATACTCTGAAATATAACTTTTAATTAGTAGATTAAAAAATAAATAGAATTGCAAACAGACAGTTTAGGAAAATGACGAATAAATAAGCAAATCCAGTGGGTGTTAATAGGTTTTCTTACCCACCCAACTGCATGGATGATCTCCAGGATATCCTTCCCATTGGAGCCTGGATTTTGCATTGAGACATTGTCTCGGTAAGATGGGTCAGTAGGTACTGATAAATTGATCGGTGAGTCAGGGGTGTCGCTAGGTAGTTTTGTTCGGGGCACAAGCCCTGAATAAACCTGCCTGTGCCCCGAACCTCAGAGGATTGTCGGGCTCCATGCAGCTGATGTGTGCCTGGAGCTCCGACGATCTGTTCAGCTGTATGTGCATCCTCTAGACACACATATAGGTCAGGGTTGTACTTAGGAGCCTGCAGGGAGGCAGGGCGACTGCCCGGGGTGTGGGGCGCTTAGAAGGGAGGAGAGGCGCCTGTCACTCAGTGAAGCTCCTGACTCTGTGCGCTGCAGCCACGTTCAGCACAAGAGTCAGCAGCCCCCAGGGAGTGAGAGGCTCCGCCCTCTGCTGTGCTGGGCTCTGCCCCCTGCTGTGCTCGGCTCCTGGGTCTCACACCATCTCCTGCAACTACACTGCATTCGTTATGGTGTCAGCAGCAGTTTCAACAGGTGCCCAGGCAGGTCTCAAGTGAGTGAGTAGCCTCACTGTAGAGACCAGTACTAAATAGTATAATAGGAGTGAAACAACATGAATGTGAACTGAATGTATATATGTATGTGCATGTATACATGTGTGTATACATGTATACATGTGTGTATGTGTATATATGTGTATACATATGTGTGTATACATGTGTGTATATATGTGTGTATTAGTATATATGTGTGTATATGTGTGTATGTGTATATATATGTATATGTGTGTATGTGTATATATATGTATATGTGTGTATGTGTATATATATGTATATGTGTGTATGTGTATATATATGTATATGTGTGTATGTGTATATATATGTATATGTGTGTATGTGTATGTATGTGTATATGTGTGTGTATGTATATATGTGTATACATGTGTGTATATATGTGTATACGTGTGTGTATGTATATATGTGTATACGTGTGTGTATGAGTATATATGTGTATAAATGTGTGTATACATGTATATGTGTGTATACATGTGTGTGTATACATGTGTGTATGTGTATATATATATGTGTATACATGTGTGCGTATGAGTATATATGTGTATACATGTGTGCGTATGAGTATATATGTGTATACATGTGTGTATGTGTATACATGTGTATATATACATGTGTGTATGTGTATACATGTGTGTGTATGTGTATACATGTGTGTATACATGTATGTATCATAGTTGCCAACCCTCCCGGTTTTGGCGGGTCACTCCCGCTAATGGGGGCCGTGTCCCGCTCCCCCTCCCCCCGCTAGGGTGGCATAACCTCCCGGGGCACTATCTGGCTCTTGGGGACAGCTACCTGGCTAGAAGGGGGCATTAACCTGACTACAGGAGGATACTACCTGGTTACAGGGTTTAAATAGGCCACCAAGATATCTACCTATTAGGGCACTGTTTGGCGGTATCTCCCAGCTCTTCTGGATGCTGAATAGGCTATCCAACGTCCAAGAAAGCTGGGTGACGCCAAAACCCTAATTTAGCTTTCTTCCAGAGCCATTACACAGTTAGGTGGAGTAGGATGTAGCTTTTTAGAAAGGGGCGTGGCTTACCTGCAAGATGGGCGTGGATATGCAAATTTTTGACGTGGCCTTCAAATCTCCTGCTTTTTTACTTTCAAAAGTTGGCATGTATGGTGTATATGTGTGTATACTGTATACACACACATAGCCACAATATCACCTCAATCACGTCACTAAAACATAATCCTGCCTGTTGTGTCCCTTTACATATAAACTACAACCTGATGATGAATTATATTTGAATATAATTTTTTATACCTGTAATTTGTCAGGTTTCCTATGTTTTTAGCTGCTGCAGCCAGGCTAAGGCTATGTTCACATGGCGTAATTGCAGGGTGCATTTTGCAGCGTATTTTCACTTCAATAAGCCCGACATGTGTCCCACAATTACGGTAATTTATAGTTCTCATAGAGAGCTATGAATTATGTCGGTCTCCTCAGGTGTACAATACAAGCTCAGATGGACATTAATGAACTGACCAGGAGAAGAGGCAGGAAGTTCCTTATATGCCAGTAGGTCATAGATCATTGGACAGGAAATTGTGACACTGTCCCTTTAAATCCGGACCAGTGAGTGCGCAATTTAGGGAACAAACACCTGTTGAGAATGTTGCCATTAAGCTCCTTGTTAGACATCAGCAAGTTGTTTAACCCGTTCCCCACATTGGACATACCCAATATGTCTTAGCAAATGGACGTATGGATACGTCCTGGCTTACAAACAAGCCCCGCATGATCGCGATATGGGACCAACGGTATATTACCTCTGGCCTCATGCCACATCACCCACTGCCTGTGATTAACCCCTTAGCTCTGATGATCTTTTAAGATTGTCGGAGCTAAGTCGCAGGCAGGAGGAGTGAGCTCCTGCTGCCTGCTCTCGCCACAGCTGTCTCCTACCATGCCTGGCAATACATTGTGGGCATTGCTGGGCAGGGCGATTGACAGTCGCCATGGAGACCAGTACACAGCAGCAATGCTGTCTACTGGTCTCCCTTGTAAAAGCGATCTGAAGATCGCTGATACAAATCCCCTCTGGGGAAAAGTGAAAAAAATGTAAAAATGTAAAAAAAAATAGTGAAACACAAACATGAAAAATAGAATAGAAATACGCACACTGCCCTTTCCCCTTTACAAACGGCAATCGCCCCAAAAAGGATAAAAAATAAAGTACAGATATTTAGTATCACGGCGTGCGTAACGACCTACCCTATAAATATGTCACATTAATTAACCTGCACGGAGAACGGCGTAAAAAAAAACCCCAAAAAACAATAAAAACAGAAAAGAATTGCAATTTTCATTTATGCCGCAGCACATAAAATGGAATAAAAAGCAATCAAACACTCATATGAATGCCGAAGTTGTACCAATTAAATTAGGGCCTTACACAGCTCTATATACGGTAAAATAAAAAAGTTATGACTCTCAGAAAATAGCAATGCATAAATTTTGTTTTACACAATAAAAACTATTTTTTTTAAAGCGCTTCAACATAAAAAAACTATATAGATTGGGTATCTCCATAATTGTATCGACGCACAGAGTAAAACTAACTTGTCACTTATACTGCATGGTGAGCGCTGTTAAAAATAAAAAAACACACTACTAGAATTGCAGTATTTTCTTCACCCTGCCTTCCAAAAAAATGGATTTAAAACTGATCAAAAAGCCTTGTCCCCCCAAAAATGATACCAATAAAAACATCAACTCATCACGCAAAAAACAAGCCCCTACATATCTCCATACATTAAAAAAATAAAAAAGCTATGACTCTCAGACTGTAGCGATGCAAAAACGTGTTTTCCTTTTTGAATAAAAGTGTTTTTGTTGTGTAAAAGCAGTAAAACTATACAACTTGGGTATCGCTGTAGTCGTATCAACCTGCTGAGTAAAGCTGGGATGTCATTTATACCGCAAGGTGAACGCTGTTAAAAAAATAAAAAACTCTACCAGGATTGTTGTATTTTGTTCAAAACGCCTCACAAAAACCTCAATAAAAACGGATCAAGGTATCATATGCACCCCAAAATGGTACCAATTAAAATGTAAACTCATCCCACAAAAAACAAGCCCTTAATCAGCTTTGTATACAGAAATATAAAAAGGTTATGGATGTCAGACTATGACGACATAAAAACGCATTTTTTATAGACATATTTCTATTGTGTAAAAATAATAAGACATAAAAAACTATAAAAAATTTATATCATTGCAATTGTACTGACCCCCATAGTAAAGTTATTCTTTCATTAACACTGCATGGCGAATGCTGTAAAATTGAAACTCAAAAAACAATGGCGGAACTGCGTTTTTCCCCCCCATTTTCATGGCTCAATGCTAAAAAAAACTACGGAACACCTGTGCGCCAAAAATGCATAATAAACTCCTAGATGAGATTTATAAAGGGTGTTGAATCCAAAATGGGGTAACTTCTGGAAGGTTTCACCTGTTCTGGTACTTTGGGGGCTTTGCAAATGCGACATGGCCCCAAAAGCCAAATAGCGTAACAGAATTTGGTGTGCTTTTAATCCAGGATTCTTTCTAAAAATTAAATATTTTCAGCTAAAATTGCAGATTGTTAAAAAAAAAAATGTCTTCATTTTCACAGCCTAACACTAAAAAAATTTGTGAAACGCCTGTTGGGTCGATATACTCCCCTGGATATATTCCTTAAAGGGGATTTATCGCTTCATCAATTTGTCTGTTTCATTGTACTTTCAGTTTCTCAGCTCTTCAAATCCAGGGGCGTTTATTCCCCTCCCTGCTGGGTGTTTCTTAACTGAAGGGGGATGATATCATCCCCGCCTTCACTGTTTATGCTCGCTCCGGAGTCAGTGTGTTTGTTTGAGACCAGTGGGCGGGGATAGCACATGCCTGCTCTTCCCCCTCCCCCTCTCTGTCTGAGTCCACATGTCACTGTGTCGTTCCTCTCCCTATGCAGTCTTATTTTGTAAGAGCTGTATGTTTACATACCACAGGCCTGCATTCAGTCTAGACAGTCTTCTATGAACTCAGAGCACTGATCTCTTCTCCTCTCACAGCTGGAGGTTTGTTACAGTTGAATCCAGTCGTCTATGAACTCATGCAGGGCAACACAGATCTGTCTCCCTTCTATGTTTACACGAGGGAGCATTAGGCACTGAGCACAATTCTGCTGTTTTCTGATTGTAGAAGAAGCTGCAGTTTACTGTGCAGCTGCTGGCTGTGCAGAGTGAAATGCTGCCGGCCCCTTATTCTGAGTGAGAGAGGCTTGGATGCACGCTCCCGTGAATATGACCGGGGGCCAGACAGAATGTAAATTAGTAGAGCCGTCAGCCAATGAAATGAAAGGAGGTGGAATCCAACCGCCACTGGGGAACAATGTTTACAGAAAACGAAGATAAGGAAGACAGTGAAAACAAGACAACTTTGCAAATGACATCCAATTGCAAAGTTGCTTGTTTTCAATGTCCCCTTATTCTGAAGACCATTTAATGTAATGATACAACCCCCTTTAAGGGGTTTAGTTTCCAATATGGGGTCTATTTAGGAGTTTTAGCACTTTAGGGTGTCCGCAAACCTGAAATGGCACCTAAATAAAATCGTAATGAAAATGAGACTCCAAAGTCCAGTAGGTTCTTCCTCTATTTTGGGGCTTGTGGTTGAGCCAAATATTGCATTAGGGCCACAAATGGGATATCTGCAAACAGCAGAATCTGGGGAATAAATATTAAGTTGCATTTCCCTAATCACATCTACCGTGTTCTTGTGAATAATGGATAAAAGTTTAAAATCGACAAAAAAAGTGACATTTTGAAATTTAACCTCCACTTTGCTTAAAATCCTGTGAAACACCTAATGAGTTAGTAAACTTCCTAGATGCTGTTTTAAATAATTTAAGGGGTGCAGTTTCTTAGATGAAGTCACTTATGGGGGTATCTAACATACAGGCCAATCAAAGGCACATCAGAACTGGACTAAAAAAATGTATATTACAAATTTTCTTGAAAATGTGAAAATTACTACTAAATTTCTAAGCCCCCTAATGTTATAAAAAAAGACGTGGCTTTAATTTTTTATTTTTAGCAGTGTTCACTGTATGAATTAAATAACACAAAAAATTGTGTTTTAATTTATTTTAACATTTTTTATTCATTTGATTTTATCTTCTTTGTTTATCCCAATATAAGACTAGACTATCTGATCGCTGGATTGCTTTTTGTACTATACAGCATTTCAAAACTGCCTTGCTATGTATTATAATGTACTTCTGGTATTATGGTGATAGGTTTTCAGTGATCATATGCAACTTTTCTTTGAATGCTTGGCATAGTAAATGTAAATTTGGTTTCCTGGGTCTTTGCCATTTAGTACATCATCATGAAATCGCTTCTATTATTTTAACAATTTATATTTTTTTATTTAGAAAAGTAAAATGTGCCCTTTTAGCAAATCTGCCACATCAGTGGGTAATGAAAAGAGAAGTTTTAATGCAGAAGCTACGTTCTGATACGCAAAAATGTACAGATGACAAGGAAAATAAAAAAAATCTAGGTATTTTAATTAGCCTAGCTTTATTCATAGAGTCTATATTCAGTTTTAGATTGCGTCAGAATGACCACAGTTTACCTGTAGGGATACGAATAGTTCAACACTCTCCAGTTTCTAAATCCACCTTTCAAATGTTGTAATAGTCTCATCTGTAATGATAATACTTATACGTGATGTTTTTAATTATTTAGCATTTGATAAACCAAAGGGAATATCTCCAATTATAAAACATATTTTCCACAAAAGCACACAAGATGTATAACGCTAATCTCTGTTAATTAACAAGATAAATATTTAGGCTCTCCACTAACATCATAACTTTCATTCTCTATGGAGCCATACAGGACTGGGCTTAGATGGTATGGATTCCTGCATGGAGCTGGTTCCAGAGTTTAGAACACAGGATTCAGGGTTCATATTGCAAACACACAATGCCAAGCTTTAGAATATATACAATATATATACATATTGTAAGGTAGTAGCTGGGAAGGCCTGTAATAGTGTGTATATCAGCACTGTTTTCCACATATAAATAGATTATAGTGGTAGCAAACTTTAAGGGTCTATAAAGTCGCACGACCCCGCCCCTTTACAAGTTACTGGCTTTGAGGACACATTAGTTTTGTTGTGTCAGCCACAATAAGGGTATGTTCAGACGGCTGATTTTGAAGTGGTTTTGGGCGAGGTTTTCGGAGCGTTTCTAGCTCCCAAAACCTAGCCCAAAACCTCGCCTGAAACACGCTTCTTCAGAAGAGGTTTTAGGCCCCGTTCACGACGGCTATTTGCGACGGATTGAGCCGTATTCCGGCCGGGATTTTGCGATTCAATCGGGCGCCTAATCCATAGAGATAAAGTGGTTTCCGTCGCTCCTCCAACGTCATCACACGCTCGGCAAATTCCGCAGCGGTTTGTGGGGGAGAAAGTGACATGCACATTATTTACGGCGCGGAGGGCCGTAAACAATGCATTGTCTATGGGGCCGGAGGAGCGGTGCCCCCGCCGCGTCTCCGGCCCCGCCCCATCCGCCCCTTATTCACGCGGATTTGTGGCGCTCAATACGGCGCAAAAATCCGTCGGAATAAGCCGTGTGAACACGGCATTAGGTTTGTTCACACAGCGTCTTTCCATCAGAACGGACCAGAGACACATCTAGCATAGCAGTTATGTTTATCACTTGCCGGCAATGACAAACACGCAGCGCTGCTTCACATGGAGAGGATCGCCGCTGTGTGTTTGCATCGCGCCTGTCGGGTCCGTCTTGCGATCCAAGAATTGCATGTCATTTCTTGATCGCATCCGCGCAAGACGAACCCGAACAGTGATGCAAACATGCAGCGGTGATCAACCTTAGTCGTGAAGCCACTGACGTATCTGTCTCGCTATTGCGGCACTGATAAACTCATGTAATTGCGTCTTGCCTCCGTATGAACATACCCTTAGAGGCTTTTCTCGGCGAGGTTTTGGATGAGGTTTTGGATGAGGTTTTCACCCATACAAATTAATAGCCAGGACAAAAACCGCGCCGAAAACCGCGCCGAAAACACGCTTCAAGAATTGACATGACACTTCTTTTCAAAGAAGCTTGTAAAAACCTCGTTGTGTGTGAACTACAATGATTTTTTACATAGGAATCAATTAAATGAACTGGGGGCGTTTTGGACAAGGTTTTGGGCGAGGAAACGCTGCGAAAACCTCGTCCAAATAAGCCGTGTGAACAAGCCCTTACTGGGAGTAGTCAAAGTGTTGGGTCAGTGACTACTCTCCATGTTACAGGCCAAAGTTTGGCTGGCCTATATAAGTCAGCTAGTGGGATGACTAGGTGTGGCTGCTACCCAGGACATGAGATTTGGCCTGAGAGGCTACATGCTGGTGATATACAGGAGCTCCCGTTTGGCTTACTGACAGTAAAGTGGTAGCGAGGGTAACTACTCTTTATTAGTCAGTGCTCAGATGAGCAGGAGTTTCTTTTATTTAGTGTTATGTTAACATTTTGCACCTGTGATTGCTGTCTATGCCTGTTGTGCCAATAAAACACAGATGGAGCTGTATTTGGACCCCAAAACCTGTGTCTCTGTGAAAGCTTAGCTTTTCTGTGATCCCAGAACTGTAACTCTCAGATTCAAGGTGCTGAATACAGACATGAGTCCAAGGCTCAGGATAAAGTCTTAGATTCAGGATACAGGCACATGTCCAAAATTTGGGGTACAAGGTTCAGGCTCAGACAGTTCCAGGCAATGGATAAAGAGTTCAAGACACAGGCAAAGGTCATACTTTCCAACTTTTGAAAGTGGCCTTCAGGGAGAATTATAGCTACAATGCGTGCAGTCCTCTTCTGGGGCAGCTGTGGGTGATTTAGGGTAAGAAGGAGCCAATATCCATGAAAATTCCTATTCTGATAGTATCAGGCTGCAACTGGTTATGAAAAGTGTATACATCCACTTCATCTCTCTGTTTGGGTGCATTCACACAGTGTAGTTTTATTGCAGTTAAAACCACATATAAAATGTACCTAGCAAAAATGCACACATTGTTTTACTGGTAAAGATGTTTACTTTACATGTTTTACCTGTAACAACTGCATAGCTAATTACTGCAACACAAATCCAAAGCAAATGGAGGTAAAAAATGCATGCAGTTTTTCAGAGGCGTAACTTTAAGATCTTGGGCCCTGGTGCGAAAAGTGAAATGGGGCCCCCCCAGTTTAACATGCAGCTATTTACCAATGCTTGGGTATCTTCTTATGTAGCAGAAGGGCTTTTGGGCCCTCTCAGGTTGCTTGGCCCGGTAGCGACTGCTACCGCTGCACCCCCCTGTAGATACGCCCTTGCAGTTTTTCCTGTTTGTATTTTTGATGAGGTTTTAACTGCAACAAAACAGTACTGTGTGAATACACCTTTTTGGTAAACTGAGGGGCAGAGGCAAGTTGAACATCTCATTATCACAGGCAGAAGTCTGATACATCCCAATATAGGTGGCCCTGCATCAAAGAACCCATGCACCAGAGGGTGACAGGTGGTTGGGTGACCATGCAAAGCCTAAAAAAATAAGATTGAGTTTTGCCTTTAAAATGGACTTGCATAGCCGAAACCTTGCTTTTTTTATGGGTTACCAATGAAGAATAACTTTTATTGAGATGCTTATTGCCTTGGATTGTGTTTTAATGAAAGTATATATACACTGTGGGTGACATGTCACATTAGCGCTGCGCCATTTTTTTGTGTGCATTTTGCACCAAAAAACTGTTGACGTCCTATTCTCTATATAAAGGAATTGTAATATACCAAACCTGGCGCATTATACGTCAGGCACGACACATTTGAATGCGCCTAAAGGAGGCGCAAAATATGTTTGAAATTGTTTTGCTATGCATTTACTTTTGCAAATTTGCCTAGATAGGCCATAAAATTATACTTTGAGGATATCCCACACGCCAATTTTTGACAGGTTCATTCTTTCCCGGCGCTTTTAAACCCTCATTTAATAAACCTTAAAAACTGGTGGGGAGGCCCCTCTTTTTTGACATTTTTTGCCTATATTTCTTAATATAGAAATCATGCTTTATGTAAAAGGTAAAGAATGGGAAGGGGAGGAGGTACGATATTTGCCTCTTTTTGCAAGATGACCTTAGTGGTATCCAGCCAGGTATATTACCATTAAAAACAGAAAACTTTAATATTCTAGTTAGCTAGATTGAAATCAAACACTTTTTTTTTTTCACTTTTTTCAAAATTTTTATGAGTTCGTAGCAGAAAGATCTATGAGAGGGGAAGCAGAAAGTAAAAAACAGGGGCTCCTTCCATCCAGAAGAATGCAGGAACACAAAAGCTGCAGTGTAGCTGCGGATCCAAAATTGAAGTAAGATAAAACACTGACTATATACCCAGCACCTGTATGTGGCAGTGTCTGAGACATTGCATGGTAAGTGTGGTTCAAAATACAATATCCCAGGAAAGACAATTGTATGCTGAAAATATTGTATCCTGAGGCCATTGCAACTTGAGGGGAAATGAAAAGGAAGGGCCCTCCCATTTTCCCCCTACTGTACCACCTCAGTTTGATTAAGAAAATGCATCAAAAACAGAGTTGTGTCTTAAAAAAAAAACCAACCTGTAGCATTCTGTAGACTGTGATAGAAAATATATGATAGATTATTTGTTACAAGAGCTTTACCATGAGGTAAAATCCCCTGCACATGTCCCTCGCAGCTAGCTCTTAGCCAACTGTGCATGAGAATGATGAGGACAGTGTTTCAGCCTTTTCCCTCTTTTATTCTCTTTTTATGGAGTTTAAATATAGCTGAGTGAGTATGCTTGGCTATATTAACCGTCTTCTCCACATAGGACGTACCAGACGTCATAGCGGGAAGTGTCTGCACATCGTGTGGGATCACGTGAGCCCCGCAAAATCGCAACATTGGACCATCAGTTTTACGCTGGCCTCTGCCAACACCTTTTGCCACTGAGCTTCGGCCCGCTGATTAAACTTTTGCTGTCGGATCACAGATCAAAAAACTAAGTTACAGACAGTAGAGGGGGGTCCTTTGCCCCTGCGTGTCCATTCCCGATGCCCGGATCTTTCTAAATCTCCTGGTGTCTGGACGTCACATGCTCGCAATGCATTTTGGGGGATTCGGCGGTACTGACGTTTTTCCCAGAGACCATATAGAGCATTCTGCCTGTAAATTTATCTCTTTTGTATCAGTGACGAAGATCACTAAACAGACCCCTTGGGGGAAAAAAAGTGAAAAAAGGGTGAAAAATTAAAAATAAAAAGTAAAACACACACACGAAAAGAAAAATATAAACCTGCCTTCCAAAACATGGATTTAAAACCGATCAAAAAGCCTTGTCCCCCCAAAATTATACCAATAAAAATGTGACCGCAAAAACCAGGTCCCTACACATCTCCGTACACAGAAGAATAAAAGAGTTATGGTTTTCAGACCATGATGATGCGAAAACGTGTTTTTCTTTTTGAATAAAAGTGTTTTTATTGTGTAAAAGCAGTAAAATATAAAAAATATACAAATTGAGCATCACTGTAATCGTATCGAACTGAAGAGTAAAGCTAGCATGTCATACCGCACGGTGACCGCCATTAAAAATCAAAATCAAAAACACTACCAGGATTGCCGTATTTTGCTCAAAACGCCTCACACACACCTGAATAAAAAGTGATCCAAGCTTCATATGCACCCCATAATGGTACTAATAAAAACATCAACTCATCCCGCCAAAAAAACAAGCCCATAAACAGCTCCGTATACAAAAACAAAAAAAATAAAAAAAGTTATGGCTATCAGATTATGATGACATAAAAAGGCACTGGCCCCACATCGTAAAGTTCTTATATCATTTACACTGCACGGCGAACGTGTAAAATTGATGCCCAAAAAACAATGGCAGAACTGCATTTCCCCCCACTTTTTATAGCCCAATGCTAAAAAAAACTATGGAAAACCTGTGTGCCCAAAATGCACATACACCCCTACATGAGATCCATGAGGGGTGTTGAATCCAAAATGGGGTGACATCTGGAAGGTTTCACCTGTTCTGATACTTTGTACGCCCTGCCATGCACCTAAACAGCAGTTTACACCCTACCTTACCCTTACTACCGAACTTGGAAGTTGCATAACAAAATTTGGGGTGCTTTTTTCCAGGATTCCTAAAATTGCAGATTATTGGAAAAAAATATTTTTTTTTCATTTTCACAGCCTAACGGTCAAAAAATGTGTGGAACACCTGTGGGGTTGATATACTCACTACACTCCTGGATATATTCCTTGAGGAGTGTAATTTCCAATATGGGGTCTTTTAGGGTTGTTTATTAAGTTTTAGCACCTAATTGTGTCCACAAATCTGAAATGGCGCCTAAATAAAACCATATTGAAAATGAGACCCCAAAGTCCGGTAGGTTGTCCTCCTACTCTGAGGCTTGTGGTTGAGCCAAATAGGCCACAAATGGGGAAAACTGAAAATCTGCAAAAAAAAGTGAAATTTTGAAATTTTTGCTTTCATTTCTGTAAAATGCTTAAAGGGTTAACAAACTTCTTAAACACTGTTGTAAATATTTTAAGGGGTGCAGTTTCTTAGATGAAGTCATTTATGGAGGTATCTAACATGCAGGCCCCTCAATCCACGTCAGAACTGGACTGGTCCCTAAAAAATGTATATTGCAAGTTTTCTTGCAAATGTGAAAAATGACAACTAAATTTCTAAGCCTCCTAATGTCGTAAAAAAATAAAGACATTTAAAAAATTATGCCAATCTACAGTGGACATATAGTAAATGCTAGTTAGAAACAATTTTGAGTGGAATAACTATCTGTCTTATACGCAGAAATTTTTGAAATTTGAAAATGCCAAATTTTTCACAATATTTTGATATTTTTCACAAGCAACCTGTGCAGGGTTTTTTACTTTGTGGTAAAACCCCTGTAAACAAAAAAGTGAACCAAATAAAAAATAAGATAAAATATAAAATAAAGTGTTATCTGGTGCATTCCAATACATCCTGGTACATGCCAGTACACTGGACTTCTCCCAGTACATCACATTTCTCCCAGTACATTGCATTTCTTCTAGTACAGCCATGCTACTACTCATAAATCTAAAACATAGTTACAATGCTTATTTTTTTCAGAATAATGTTTATTAATTAATATATTTATTAGTTAACATTACAAAAATCAGCCATGTTCCTTACATGTATGTAGTCCACAGACAAAAAAAAAATTCCCTCAACAGCTTTCTAGCAAAACACTAATTTTTACAATACATTGAATGTACAGCCTAACACCTAGGTTAAACAAGGGCAGAGCACAATACAAAATTATATAACAAGCTAATTGCCATTGTCAGACTGACACATATTCATAGGAAAGCAGATCAGTTTTTACACCTGAGGTATTGTCATGCAGTTTATAGGTTTTGTCATTATTATTTCTTAATGTCAGAGTTAGTTAAAATGTGCATACATTGAGAAGACAAATGACAATTACATACAGTTATATAAATCACACATAAACAATATAGTAACCTACTGATATGCAAGCCCACAATAACATGGTTGGTAGTTTCTACAGTAAGGGCTCCACAGTGAGATATGAATGGATTTAAGATACATCTCTATGCCACATATCGTGGTGCAATTTCTGTCAGGTTTATCTTTGCTACATCTATCACGATTAAAGGTAAGCAATAATCGCAAGCATTCCGACATGGTTGCAAGCACTACAGAAACATTACCAAAAGTTACATGGAGCCCTAGAGTAGGGGTAGTACAAACGTGGTCGAGGAATCTGTATCTTCACTCCCGATAAAAATCCCCTTGGGTTCTAAACCTGAGATTATTAAAAACACTGCATGTCCTATATTTTTGGATCGAATACAAAATACTGACACCTTTTTAATTTGCAAAGTTTAAAAAGATACAGGAGCAAAAAATTTTATCAAATATATTAAAAATTTTACTCTCAAAACAAATTATCTTTTTTACAATAGGTTTTTTTGTAAAGGTTCCGATTGAAAATGAACGACGTTGGCGTTGGGGGCCTTTATCAAGCACATCGGATAGGTACCCGAGGATGAGTCGGAAAATTTATATGGAAAAACAAAATGGATGGAAAAAAAATAAAAAAGGGGAAAAGCTGTAGTGTAAAAGGGGCAATGAGATAACGCTCCCCGTTGTAGGTGGGGCGGTGAAATTGGAATATGGGAACAGACGCCGAGGAGGGAGGAATGCCCCGCAAAAACTCCAACCCCAAACGCGTTTATATTCACATTGAAAACTCTTTTAGAAAAGAAAAAAAATAATTTGTTTTAGAAAATATTTATTTGTTCCGAATGGTTGCAATGCACTCAAAACATTCAAAAGTTAATGGAGCTAGAGTAGGGGTAGTACAAAGTGTTGAGGAAACTGTATCCTTCACTCACAGCTATAACCCCGTGACTCTAAATATCCTGAGTTTGACATCTACCCATACAGCTATATTTTGTGGAAACACTGTGGATTTTGACGAGGAACTTTTTTACTAAAATGCAATAAGTTTGATCTGTACTGAAACTCCACACCAAAATCAACAACAAAATCTGCATGTAGAACATGCACATTCCTTGCAGATTTTTAATCACATAGATATCCTTAGTGATTAAATGGAAAGAGTTATACAGAATGAAGATGATGACCAGGCAATAAGCTGTTAGTACAGTTTCTTTAATCCTGATAATCAGCAGTTAAAGGAGCTGTCTCACTACAGGCTTTCAGCCTACTTCAATGCTTCTGGCAGCAAAGGATTTTTAAATTCAGGGGCGTGCTTCTTGTCTGCCTCTTCTCCTCCCTCTTCCCCCCTCCCCTCAGCACACAGAAAGCTCTCCTCCATAACTTCTATACAGCAGGGGGAGTGCGAGGGGGTTTGCTGCCAGAGTTAACCCTGTGTGTGCCTGACTAGGTCTGCTGCTCATTGCTAGATCAGCTGCACTGTCAGCTCCACGGAGACAGGAGAGGGCTGATCTAGCAGTGTAGAGAGGTCTGTGAAGCTGTGTATGCTAATACATGCATAGAACGGAAATCCGGATAGGACGCCCAAACGAGACAACAAAGCCCGATGGGACAAACCGTCCAGAGAAATCCAGAAAGTCCGGGTGACGGTAAAAACAGCAACTTTATTTCAGAAATAAACGTAAATAGCAGCACTCCAACAGCATAACCCCACAACGGTATAGGAACACAGACGTGTTTCGGCTATACAGCCCTTGCTCACTTTAATGGCAACCATTGCCGCTCTGCTTTTAAAATAAACATTAAAACCAATCACCGATCTAGTTTTGGTCACATGATTGTAAGACCAATCAGAAAATTCATTTCAATAAATCATGATATAATTTATTACTACATGCTTGCTTTGCTATGTTTACAACAGAGATATAAGGAATTAAAGAAATACTGGACTATAAAATAAGATATTATGTCTCCCTAACATTTTAATTTTATTGTGTCTCAATAGTAGTATAGCATATCAGTGCGATAGTTGAGACCTGCTCGTCTTCTAGTTCCTAGTCTCAGGATCCATTGCGCTTCTTTGTCTAACAAGTTTTGTCGAATTACCTCCCCTATAGGGATGTGTGATTCTCTCGATAGCATAGAATTGAAAACCCTTCAGGTCACCATTATGACTCTCTATGAAGTGTTTGACAGCTCCTGATATTTGACCCTGCTCTTTTTTAATACTAAAAACATGCTCCATGATGCGTGTTTTGAGTTTGCGCACTGTACTGCCCACATATTTTTTATCGCAAATCGTGCACTGTATGATATAAATCACATGTTGGCTGTCACAGTTGACAAATTGTCGTATATCATAGGCATGTTCTCCACTAATGTCAGTAAATTTTGTGGTCTTATGTGCAAATTTACAGGCATTGCATCGGCCACCTCCACATTTGAAG
The DNA here is from genome assembly GCA_025379985.1 of Phyllomedusa bahiana. NCBI lineage: Eukaryota > Metazoa > Chordata > Amphibia > Anura > Hylidae > Phyllomedusa > Phyllomedusa bahiana. The sequence continues at coordinate 10,661 of JAODAL010026343.1, read as the reverse complement.
AATCCTTTCTGTGACAGCCAAACCTTGTTTAATTTGTCTTGATAGGGTATATATGTACTGGGCGATATGATGTTTCCTAAAGTTCTACCTCTTTTTGGTACTACTCGTATTCCCTCCTCCAATATCTTAGTAAGTTTCTCATCATGCCGTAGTATGTGGAGATTCCTCCTGAATATATTTTTAACCTGATTGAAATCCTTACTATATCTTGTAAAGAAGGTAATTTTTCCTTGATGGTGTTCCTGTTTGTTATGTTGCGCTTTTTCCCTTAGGAGCTGGTCTTGTTTTTTTTGAGTAATCTTAATTTTGGCCTTCTCAATATCCTTCCTCTTGTATCCTCTCTGTTTTAATCTATTCTCTATGTGTATGGCTACTTGTTCAAAATCTTCCTCACGTGTACAGATTCTTCTGGCTCTAATCAATTCTCCATAGGGAATTGCTTGTATAGTCTTGGGAGAATGACAGCTATTTGCCCGTAAAATGGAATTTCCTGAATTGGGTTTGCGATAGAGTGTGGTAATAATTTTCTTGATTTCTATCTGTCCCCTAAGGTGTATGTATATCCAGAAATGGGACTTTCACCCTATCCCAATTGGTAGTGAACTGTAGGTTGAGCTGATTAGAATTGATATATTCTGAAAAGAGTGGTATGAGCGTCACATCGCGACCCCAAATAATAAGCAGGTCCTCGATGTAATGCCCATACCACTCGATGTAGTCACTAAAAGGATTGCTGGCACTGTATATGAAGTGGAGCTCCCACCATGCCATAAAGATATTTGCCAAAGATGGCGAGAAAGTGGCCCCCATTAGAGCACCAATGAGCTGTAAATAAAAATCATCTTGTAAATTTGTGTCATACATGCCATGTTTTTTAAGAAAAAAGGAAAGTGCTACAAGGGCTAGATCATGAGGGATACATGAATAGAGCCCTATGACATCACAGTTGACCCATGTAAATTCTTCTTTCCAAACCTTACCTGCTAGCATTTTGAGCACTGATCTAGTATCTTTGACATAACCAGGGAGGCCCTGAACTATGGGTTGTAGAAATTTGGGTGGAAACACATTCTTATGAACCTTTGGTGCCCCATAAAAAATGGGTGTGATAGGTTCCTCCCTATTGATGAATTTAGCTTGTTTTTCATTAAGGATCCCCAGGGCAATACCCTCTTGTAGGATTTTGGTCATTCTATTTTGGAAATATTTAGTGGGGTCTTCTCTCATTTTGCGATATGTGTTTGTATCCTCTAGGATTTTGTGGGCTTGCATGGTAGAGAGGCCAGCGTCCATCACTACAGTAGCCCCTCCCTTATCAGCTCTTTTTATAAAAAGATTTTTATTGGTTTTGAGTTCCCTTATAGCTTTGATTTGTGACCAGGTGACATTGTTCTTGATTTTGTGTTTGCATGAGGTCACGCTCCATAACATTTTGAAAGCTTTCTAGGGCTGGGACTCTAGATTTTATTGGGTAAAAGGTGGGGTTGGGGACAGTGTGATGGACGCTGGCATCCTCCACTACTTCCTCAAGTGTGTCTTATGACTCTACAGCTAGATCTTGTAATGATCTTAGAGCTAGTTGTTCTTTAAATTGTAGAGTAATATATTCATTCTGAATAGCTGTCTCACTCTGACTTTTTTCCATCTCTCTATTGTCTTTGTCTGAAAAATGCATTTTGACAGTTAACAATCTAACGAATTTATTGATATCTATAATTGTATCAAATATATCAAATTATTGCATGGGAACAAAATTCAGTTCCTGAGTTAAGATTTCTAGTTGCGGTTGAGTCAAAATTGTGGGAGTTAGAACCACCACTTGTGTTATGTCCGTTATACTCTGTAAATTCGTTTGGTTTGTGCATATGTCCTTGGAGACTTTCTTGGTGTAGTATAATCCTTTTTTGCCTTTCCTTTTGCGTTTTTTGTCATGTCCTTATGTTGCAATCCCTGTGTTGCCATATGCATTTGCTAGCATCTGAGGCCATACAGGCTTTTCACCGAAGGACGTACCACAATACAGAGGACACTGTAGGACCACGACTATACAGCGCAGCAGCAATCACTCACAGCATTTAACCCCACGTAGTGCCGGTCACTATTGTTTACAATAGCCAACATGTCGGCAAAGATCTTTTAATTAAAACCCAATCATTGTAGCGAGACAACCCCTTTAATGTCTGTGGGTGATCCCAGTGGCTGTTTCTCTGCATGGGAACTCTGCATTCAGTCTCACACAGTTCCAGAGAGTCTGTTATCATTTGCAAGATAGCCTAATAAAGCTAAGCTTCTGAATGCAGTTCAACCTATTAAATAAACTGCAATATGCTTTAGGGCGCTTTCACACAGCACAGTTTTGGTGTAGTTTTAAATGTGCTCCAATTAAACTGCCTTTATTACCAGCAAGCTTCTTTCACTTATCTAAACTGTTTGGAAAGTGAGTAAACAATTAGTGTATCTGTAATCCACAAGACTTCAAAAACAGTAATTGATTACTTATTTAAAACACCTTTCTGAACAATTTAGACAACTGAAAGAAGCTTGCTGGTAATAAAGGCAGTTTAATTGGAACACAGTTAAAACTGCACCAAAACTGCGCTGTGTGAAAGCACATTTAATGAGTGCTCAAAGTATTTGTATTGAAAAGTATCCTTGTGTTACTACAGCTCCCACCCCTGCCAGTAAGCCCTCTGAACTAATCAGTGTTGCTAATAGGTCGTGCATCATGAGTCATAAACTCCTTAGAACCTTCTGCTTCAAATTCAGGAAACGAGGAAAAGGAGAAATAGATATATATGTGTTAATACAGAAATCAGTCCTTTCATTGATAATCTACATTGAGACTTTTTATTGCACTACTGATTAATTATAGTGATTTACTGATAGCTGCAGCCTATTGTTTCCATACAGTACAACAATAATGTATTAATTTGGTCTGCAGCTGGAGCTTAATAGTTAAAGTGGTTGCAATTACGTAGCTTTGCTCATTCATTTCTATGGAAGTTCCAAATACATTGAGCACTCTTGCTCAACTGTATTTAGAATGCCCAAAGAAAAGGACAGGGGAGCTGCCACCTCCCCATTCTCAGTGGCTGGTTTGTATTCCACTATGAGTTGGTCGCAGATGCGAAGGTGAATATCAATCAGCAGTACCACAAAAAGTTTCAGTGTATCCCTATCCCAAATCAGAATCTTGATTCAAAATTTATATTGGGATGCTTTCATACAGTGCGGTTTTGGTGCGGTTTTAACTGCACTACAATGAAACTGCCTTTATTACCAGCAAGCTTCTTTTAATTATCTAAATTGTTCAGAAAGGTGTTTCAAGTAAGTAATCAATTACTATGTTTGACGTCTTGTGGATTACAGATACACTCATTGATTTCTCACGTTCCAATCAGTTTAGATAACTGAAAGAAGCTTGCTGGTAATAAAGGCAGTTAACTGCAGTGCAGTTAAAACCGCACCAAAACTGCTGTGTGTAAAAGCACCCTTAATCTAGATGGCAGAGTCTGTGGGAGTTTCTAAAGCCCCCTTTAGTTATACCAGATGCAAATAGTATTGAAAATACAGTATAATGTGGCCCAATCTGATAATGACACTTATGTTTGGGACATATTTTGAGCAACTATAGACTTTTCACATTGTTGACCCATTACAATTATGTTTAACTCTTTTATGTATTTATCACAAATGTTTATACTATGTATTGACTGATATTTTCATATGTATATCCATGCACTGTGCACTTTAATATGATGATGTATTTTGAGGTGACATTATCTATCATGTTTAATTGAGAGGTTGTAATATATCAGCCATTTTTCCCATTCTGAATTATTTTTAATATATTCCTAAATATTCTTTAAATATTTATACAAAATTCTGTATGAATAAAAATAATATAAGTGTTTTGAATATTTTCTGTCTTGCCCTTTGTTGGCTACTATAATGTGGACAATAAACATTACACAATTGGTGTTTGTTAAGGACTTATACAAATGTATGTCTACTGATAGCACACTGGTTCCCTTACACTCTTGAAACACTAGGTTTAAACTGTAATTATGTGCATTTCTCCTGATGCCATATAAAAATGATGGGTTAACGCCTATGAAATGATAGATCAATGCACTGAAAGCTGCCTGTTTATATCTGTATGCATATTTGCATATTTGTGAAGTCTTGTTCTATCTAAGGCTTTGTTCACATCTGTCTCGGAATCTGGAGCTGGATGCAACAAGCTGAATGAGTTGTACCTGGTATATCCTCAGTAGGTTTAAGAACAGAGGTAACAAAGCTAAACTTGACAGATCACACACCGTGATATCACAGGATAGAATGTTACTTCAACTTTTTCAATGCTTTTCTTTTAAGATAAGAACAGATAAAAAGGAAAGCTGTGATATTATGTTGAAGCTAAAATATTCTACATCCCTAGGGCACACCACTGGACCTTTCACTGCTGGATCAGAAAATATTGCATGCAATGTTTTTTAATCTGGTGCCACTACAATGGAATAAAATTCTGCCATATCACTGCACTCGCGAACTCACTATAACAAAACATTACATACAACTCTCACAGGGAGCCTTCAGTCCTTTGTCTATGGGTGTCATAGATTGCAGGAAGGAGACTGATCGGTGTAGGACAGAAGATGCCTCCACTTCAGTGCTGGTGGTGCCGAATGACTCTTTCTTTGGTGTGCGAGCACAGGATGGGATGAGTTCTCTCTGTAAAGTGATCTCTTTGTGCTCTTGGAGGCAGCAGGAGAAACATATCTTCTTCTCTAGTTTCATGAGGAAAACATTGTTGGTTTGGAAGAAAAGATACACATAAGGGTTGACTGCACTGTTAGTCACAACAAAAATACCCAGCACAGCTATGACCTCTTCATCCAGGCCAGAGATGGTGCCAAATGCTACTTTCATCTCTTCAATGAAGTAGGGGAGCCCACATACAATAAATAAGATAATGATCACAAATGTTATTTTTAGGGTTTTGATCTTAGCTCTTGGGATGCAACTATTGGTGGTCATCAGTTTTAATGATCTCTTGGTTACCTGAAGCTCCCAGTCTCCAGTGCTGTGTCTTGGTGTTTTGGGGGTTCTGCCCTTTCTCCATATGATCCAGAGTATATGAATGTATGCCACAGACAAGATACAGAAGGGCAAGAAGAAAACTGTGACTGAGCTGTATATAATATAAACCTGGAAGTACCACCTGGGCAGCTGGCCAAAAACATTTCGACACCTGCTTCCCTCCTCTGTGTGGACTGCTATGAAGACAAATGCCTGTGGAATAGAAAGAAGAAAAGCCAACAACCAACCCAAAGCTGCAAAGTATTTAGTAGGCAGAGGAGTGCTTATAGGATAAATGATGACATGGTGCCTCTCCAGGGCAAGTATGGCGATTATATTGGAGGATGCCATGAGTCCAGAAACTTGGAACACTTTAAAAATCCGGCAAGACACATCCCCAGCCAACCACTCATCCTCCAGCAGCTCCCACACAATCTGAGAAAAGAGGGTCATGACTGACACATACAGGTCTGCTAATGCCAAGTGAGTGATAAGAAAGTTAATTTTTCTCTTCTTGTCTTTGCCGCTGCTTATCTTGTACAGCACCACACAGTTCCCAACCAGAGCCACCATGAAGATGACCATCATAGTGATGATCCGCAGCTGCCGGTTATAACCAAGTGCTTCAAAAACTCTATTGTGCTCAGAGGTAGAGCTGTTCAGAAGTGGTTGAGCTGGGGGCACATTGCTGCCAGCCACAGACAAGTTCATGCCTTTAGCAAAGCTCCCCAAGAGAAATAATTCATCCATGTTCCTCACAAGAGCTATCCAGACTTACTGTGGTGCTGAAGACTGCAGCCAAGGAGCAGAGGAAGAGCTCTTTTATATTTCCCTGGCACATGACGTGCATGTATGGGTGGTCTCCAGATATGCTCCTGTAATCCAGTGCCAATTACTGATCGTGGGAGCACGCATCGATCACTTCTGCAGAGCTTTTCATCTTGCTCAAATTTTATGCCTTATATAGTGAAGCAACCTGTTGCTCTGCTGATGCACAGGGCAGCGTATGTCTATAGTAGGCAGGAGGCTGGTAGGAAAGGAGGGTGTCTGTAGATTAGTGATAGCTTATAACATGAAGATCTGTTTTGTGCTAAGGCTGTTTATTGTATTTAAGCTAAAGCACACCTTAAGGGAAGCCCCTTACTTTCCCTAAATGTATTAGTTTATAGTAGTTATGATTCTTAAACACAAACTTTATATACAGAACATATTGCTGCACAATGTATTCAGACAGCTGTACATGTTAACTATTTTACTGTATTATGTATGTTATGTATAATCACACATTTAGGGCTTGTTCACACAGAGTTTACACTCCGTGTTACAAGTGCTTTTCGGATCCTTTTTGGGGTCCGCTCTGTTGGTCCCCAAGACGGATCTAAACAATTAGTAGTGAGATTAACACTGCTGTTTATGCTGAACATGCAGCGGTGTTCACATGAGGGATCGCCACTGTGTGTTTCAAAAGCGCAGTTCCGCTCCGTCTTGAAAAGAATTGCTTGTAACACGGAGAGTATACGCCATGTGAACAAGCCCTTAGCCTCACTTTTCTATAGAACATATTTATTTATAGTAGTAATGATTCTAAAACACATGTTAACAACAGAACACAGTCTACCCTTAAAGGGAACCTGTCACATAGGTTATGCCCCCCTTGCTGAGGACAGCACAAGCTAGTGTCAGACCAGCTGTTCCCAGTGCTGTGTTCCTTATTCTGTAAGATGCTGTAGTTTTAGAGCATTTACCCCTCAAATCTTATTCATGAGCAGGTGTTAACCCCGCCCACCAAAGGATAGCACCACCCACTTGCAGTTATTCATGTTTCTACCTATTCAAAGTAATAGGGTTATCAGTTGAGGCTGGCGGGGCTAGCCTCAGGTGGGCGGGGTTTGAAAAAAAACTGACTCTTTGAATGACTCTTTTCTGGCTGAAAACTGCAGATTTGAGCATTAAATACTCTAAAACTACAGCATCTTACAGAATAAGGGAAACAGCAGGTCTGACACTAGCGTGTGCTGTCCTCAGCCAGGGGGGCATAATCTATGTGACAGGTTCTCTTTAAGTATTAAATACTGTAATGGTGTACAGTGAATTCAGTAACATTTAAAGCTTGGTTCACAAATGCAGCAATGGAAATCACAGCGGACACCGGACAGATCCACTGTAATTAATAGGGCCCTTCCGGCCCTGTTGGTGTCTGTTGTGAAACGGATCCCTTGGAACAGAGGTTCCGAACTGACCCTCTAATGTAGATGTGAACCAAGCTTTACTGTTCATGACACAAGTGATTTTTTTCTTATTTACACCTCATAGTTACAATAATAACAAGCAAAAAGAATGGACAATGATCATTGTGAACTGGGGCAGAGCATAAATAGAAGAGCTGATGGGCTATGTTCTGGATGCGAGGGTGCGACACCACCAGCACCAACTGCAGGATAGGCTACAAAGTTTTCACTTACTATGAACTGGGATGCACACAATGTAAGGGCCTAACAGAATGTATATGAACTGGTGCCATTTGTGTCGGTACTCTTGTTACACCCCTCCCAACCAAGCCTTTTTTATTCTGTTTTTTTTCTCCACGCCTTCCCAGGGCTGTAACTTTTTTCTTTTTCCAACTATATAGTCGTATGAGGGCTTATTTGTTATCAGGCAAGATGTATTTTTTAAAGGTGCCACTAAAAGTAGGATGTAACGTACTGGGAGAACCCCCCAAAAATTCTATGTGGTATGGAGTTTTTGTGGGAGTTTTATTTTTATGGGGTTTACTGTTCAGTATAAATGAAATGTTATCTGCATTCTGCAGGTGGTACAATTCCAGTACTACCAATTGAGTAGCGTTTACATTATATTTTACTAGTTTTAATACATTAAAAACAATTTGTACACTATCTTTTACATTTGTGCTGCAGCACCATTTTTAATAACCAATAACTTTCTTGTTTTTCCATCTATGGACCAGAGTGAGGGCTCAATTTTTGCAGGTTGAATTGTAGCGTTTACTAGTACCATAATGGAATACATATGACTTTTTAAAATAATTTTTTATTATAATTTTTTGAGGATGTGAAATGACCAAAAGCAATTTTGTTGTTAGGTATTTTCTTTTCTTCTTCTGTGCTCACCGCGTAGGATAAATTAATAAAATGCATTATACTGGTAAAAGTTTCTCCCTTTCCCCCTTTGGTGTTACTTACTGTACCATCTGGAGGTCAGAGGTGGTATCCTTGAGCAGGTTGTGGATGCTTCTCATGTGGCTCATGCTGCAAGCGGCAAATCCGCTTATTGGACAGCTGTCTATGTGCTGGAGGTGGACCAGCCATCCAACAGGTTGAGGAATGCAATGTATGCTTACAACCATACACCACTGACAAGAGGACCAGTCAGTAGGAAGAAGGGACTTATCATCCAGAAGCACAAAGGATCAATCATCCAAAAGTGACCAACAGAGGATCCATCAGGGCAGTGAAGTGGTGACCAGGCAGTCTGCGCTGCTGAATTGAGGGGACTGCAGCTGGTTGTGGGAGAAGCTGAGTGGTGCAGCCCTGAATATTTTAGGAGACTGGCAAAGGCTTTCCTGAGTCTCCAGCCATCGCTGTGAATTTTGCTTATGTAAATGGTGATGCTATTACGAAGGGTTTAATGGCACTGTCACAGTTGCTGGGCGCTTCTCTGCTTTAGTGTAAAGCTCTGTGGGAAATGTATGGAAGCATCCAAATGCAGGCATAAGCTAACAGTGCTCTGGCTCTACCTTCTGACAATAGTAGGGCACTGCATGATAATGTCAACGGTATCAATGAAAGTTGTTCTAAGAAAGCTTTAAAGTGTGAATATCGAATCTGAGATCACATTTATATATGACAAAGAAAAAATTTGGTGTGACGAATTTTTTGATCTATTGTTGCTGCTGCTGTCAAGTGGAGATTTTTTTTTTTTTAAATAATAAGGTTGATGAGAATAGAAAGCGAGATCTGTTAGAATTGGCTGCAGACTTTTTGTATATTTGGTGCAGTTTTAGGAGAGAAATTTCCAGAAAAATGTTCATACGTTTTCCAGTATAATTACGCTATTTTAGAAGCTTATCAGAATTTTGGGGTATGGCGTAGATTACATATGATAAATTATTTAGTGTGTTATGGTTAGCCGTCATTTTTGTTTGTAAGTTAAAGGAGTTTTAACATGCTTACATGTTGCTGTGCTTACAAATGCAAAAACACAACACAAGCCATATTTACATCTTAATGGCTGGACTAGAGACTGAACCCAGTAGAAGGCAACACAGGCCCCTGTGCTACTTAGGAAAGATAAATAGGTGCAGATAATTGCCGAGCAGTAGCTCACACATCCCTCCACTAGGGGAACAATTAAATGAAAAAAAAATTGTACATTATATCAATAGCTGTTCACACAGTATGCAGAAAAGTCACAGTATAATACATGGGGAGATTGCACAAATGCAAAAATACCAATGAGACAACCACTCACACACCTTCTATGAATGAGGGGGGTGGTTGCTGGTATTATAATTACATATAGGTAAGGCGATATAAAAGGGTGCCATTAATGCAGATACGTGTAGTGCACCATGCTGGCTAACAGCCTATTACGCCACTGCTATTCGATGGGGCGGGCTGCCCAACACTTTTTAGGTGTTCAACACAAAATACAGACACCCTCTGCTCCCCAGTACTTTTGGGCCAAAAAAATGACATACTGGAAAATTATCAAATAGGAGATATTAGTTGATACAGTGGCCACTATACGCAAGCTCGCAAGCCCCGTCAAGGCTCCTCGTTACTTGCAAGTCCCTGCACTAACAATTTACAGAAAAAACAATCACAGAAAAATGGTACGTTTATTTACTCAAAAACACAGCAGGCCATACTTACATTTCAATGGCTGGACAAGAGACTGAACCCAGTAGGAGGCAACTTGGGAAAGATAAACAGGTGCAGGTAATTGCTGAGCAGTAGCTCACACACCCCACCACTAGGGGAACAATTAGATGATAAAAAAAACTGCACATTAAATTGATACATTTTCCTGTTTATCTTTCCCAAGCAGCACAGGGGCCTGTGTTGCCTCATACCGGGTTCAGTCTCTAGTCCAGCCATTGAGCTGTAAGTATGGCCTGTGTTGTGTTTTTGAATAAATAAATGTCCCATTTTTCTGTGATTTTTTGCTTAGAAATGCATCCTGACATTAGTTATATAAAAACCTCTGCTGATTATTGAGTGCCTACCCTTCTAGGTTCACACTATAAGGCCAAAATGCCACAATGCATTCCAGCAGTCGAGAGGGAAGTAAAAATGTGTTTATATCAGGACAGAGTTTTAAGCTTAAATAGAGCATTTCAGCATAGCCTCAGGGATACATGTGCTGCCTCATGAAGCTCTGTGACCTCTGCCAGTCAAAAACATAGCACCCGCAGTAGCAGCACAACCACCAGCAGCAGGAAACGTCTACCATCTAAGAGATGTGTGTAAAAGCCTGCTCAGCATGCAGCCACTAAACCTTTTACAGGGTAGCACTCACAGGCAATCCTTGCCCATGATGGTCAATTATATTGTATTAAT
>JAODAL010026342.1:0-56941 GCA_025379985.1 Phyllomedusa bahiana | reverse complement strand
GCACTGTTTGTAAGCTGGATTGCCGGCTGGGACATCGTTTCTCCTCAGGGTTTCTCATACATGTCAACTCTCCCGTTTTTGGCGGGAGGGTCCCGCTATTTGGGGTCCCCCCCCCTGCTCTTCATCCCGCCGCCAGCAGGCAGAAGGAGTTCTTTAAAGGGGTGTTATCGTTTCATTAAATGGTCTTCAGAATAAGGGGACAGAGAAAACAAGGCAACTTTGCAATTGGATGTCATTAGCAAAGCTGTCATTTGTTAATCACAGAGTGTACCTATTATCTTGGGTTTTTTATTTACACTGATTATCCAGTGTGGGTTAATTCGCCTCCTCCTTGCAATTCACTAGCTGAGAGCTAATTTTACATTCTGTTACAGCCTGGGGCGATTCAAGGAGCTTTTGTCTCTTACTCAGAGTTAGGGGCCCGTAGCATTTCTGTCTCCAACACATGTCAGAGGGATAAACAGCCTGCGAGATTGTACAAGATGAGAAAACATGACAGTTTTGGTCCTGTGCCTAACTTCTGTTAAACCCGAGATCTGTGCGTTCTCTAGAAAGCTGTAATACATCTCCTCAGCTGTGAGAGATCAGTGATGTCAGGATTAGATTGAATGCAGCTCTGTGGGTATGTATAACAGCTCCTTATAAAATAAGTCATACCGAGGGTCAAACAAAAAGAAGAAAAACTGCTCGGCACTATACTGCAAGCCGGCAACTAAGGGGAATAGCCGGATTCCACAGCTGCATGCTAACTAACCAAGCTAGGCAAAATGTGGTGCTCAGTGCAAATATTAAAGACAAGCCTTTTCCTTTACTGTCAGCTTTGTCTCCTGTTGCCTGTAGATCGTTCTGACAAGTAGCCACCATATAAAGACAGCATTTATGTGAAGACCTGGTGAGTGCCAGTGAAGGACTTTCTTCTCTATTCTTCTAAAATAAGACTGATTTAGGCGAGAGACACAGGGATATGTGCGACTCAGGTGGAAGGGGGGGGGGGGGAGTTCTCAGGCCAGCAATGAAGGGGGGATGATGTCATCAAGCTGGGAGGGGGAGAGAAACGCCCCTGCATTCCACAGAGGGAGAATGCTCAGAGCAGGGTGAATCAAGCCCGATGTAAGGAAGCGATACAAAACCACCTTTAAATTACAACGCCCCGGAGTCTCGCTAGTGCGGGGAGGAGGCTATCGTTCACCTCCTCCACCCCTCCGCCCTGTTATGTACGGCGGTGTTGTGACACCGTACATACAGAGTCAGAGGCGCGCACGGGGATGTGACGCACGGGCGGGCACGCCACTCCCCTGCGTCGCTGAGGAGATCGGGAGATGTCCGGAGCTGCGCGAGGCTGTATGGTGTGTGATCTTTTATTATTTTATTCTATTAGCTATAAGGGGGCTCTACCTGGCTACTAAAGGGGGTCAACGACCTGGCTACTAAAAGGGGGGTAATGTTGGCCTACCTTACAACGGGGGCATCTACCTGGACTACTAAAGGGGCAAGAACCTGGCTACTAAAGGGGGCAATACCTGGTACTAAAGGGGGCACAGTGGCTACTTAAAGGGGGCATCTACTGGCTACCTAACGGGGGCAATCTACCTGGCTACTAATGGGACGGCACTACCTGGCTACTAAGGGGCATCTACCTGGCTTACTAAAGGGGGCCAATACTGGCTATTAAAAGGGGCAATACGACAGGCACCTACCCCTACCCGGCTTCTTGAAAAAAAAAAAAAAAAAAAAGGGCGGCTCAAAACTTCACTGGGACTACTAAAGGGGCACTACCTGGCTACTCTAAAGGGGCACTACCTGCTTTCTAAAGGAGGGCAACTACCTACTCCTGGCTACCTGGTATTAAAGGAGGCAACTACCTGGCTTCTAAGGGGGCCACTACCTGACTACTAAGGGCGGGACACTACCTGACTACTACTAAAGGGGGTCAACTACCTGGCTACTAAAGGAGGGCAACTACCTGCGCTTTCTAAAGGGAGGCAACTACTGGTTACCTAAAGGGGGCAACCTACCTGACTACTCAAAGGGGGCATCTACCTGACTTTAAACGGGGGCAAATTACTGGCTACTAAAGGGGCAACACCTGGCTACTTAAGGGGGCAACTACATGCTACTAAGGGGGCCAAAACTAACCTGACTACTAAAGTGCGGCCAATACCTGTAACACAGGGGGCATCACCATGGTAACAAAGGGGCGGCATCTACATGGCTAAGAGGGGGCATCTACCTGACTGTAAGGCGGCACTACCTGGTTATCGGGGGGCTACTACCTGGCTATAAGGGCATCTACTGGCTTTCTTCCAAAGCTATATATGCAGTGAGGTCGCAACCCTGGCCAGTGGGTGTGGCTTTTGAATGGGCGTGGCACACCAAAAATATGGGCGTATGTCCATCGCAAGTTTTTGACGCCGCGCGGCCACGCGCACCGCCCTCTTTGATCTCCTTGCTTTTCCATTTTTCAAAAGTTGGAAACTATGGGTTTTATACTCCATTTACTTCAGCGCTTATTCACAGCTGGGATCCATGCAGGCTGCACAGTCTCGTGGGTGAGAGGATGGGGACCCCGCTAGCGTAAATCCCTCCTCAACCTCCTCGCACTGCGACCACTTCTGCTTGCCGGGCTCCCTTCCCTGGTCCGCTGCTGGGCAACAAACCCATCGGGCCAGATCACTCTGCATGATGGCATCTCTCTTAGGTGCTTCAACTGCCCTTCGGGCATTGGTCCAACATCCTTCAAGTGTTGCAGGAACCATATTATGTGCAGGGAAAGCAGTGGACCAGCCCGCAAGGCAAGCCCCCAACCTCCCGCCGTCACTGATGACACCAACTCTCTCGGGCCATCACATGCGTTTATCCGACCCCAGTGGTTGGGGGGCTGGAAAAACCCACCGCTCTTCTCTCATCTGGGCAGCTCTCCTCCAGAATGGCAAACAGGGAGAGAGCTCCCAGGACGCTGCCCAGTGCAGCAACAATCTCTGCTAAACTCACTGTGCTCCTCCCCACACATGTGTGGACTTAGCATCACTTCCTGGATAGAGTGATATGAGCATGATTGGTTATAACCTGGGATCTCTGTAGTTATAGTGATATGGAGAATGTGGCCGCAGAACTTGGGTATTCGCCTGTACATACGTTGATATGGAGCTATGTGATATAACCTGGGGATATCGTCTGGACCACGCTTCAGTGAGATATGGAGCATGCTGGTATAACATGGGGATACTCCTGCTAATTCAGTGATATGTAGCATGCTGTTATAACCTGGTCCTCTCCTGTTATATAGTGATATGGAGCATACTGGTATAACTCCTGGGGATCTCCTGTAATTGAAGTGGACATGGAGCATGTTGGTATAACCTGGGACTCTCCTGTTTTTAGTTGATAGGTGCATTTGGTATAACACTGTCGGCGACTCTCCTCTGTAATATGGATATGGAGCATGCTGTATACACCTGGGGATCTCCGTGTATATAGTGAATTGGAGCATACTTGTGTATAACCTGGGATCTCCTGTATATGTAGTGATTGGAGCATGCTGGTATAACCTGGGCCTCATCCTGTATGTATAGTGATAAGGAGCATTGTTGACTGATAACCTGGGGGATCTCCTGTATATAGTTGGATATGGAGCATGCTGGTATAACCTGGGGATCTCCTCTAATTAGTGATATGGATCATGCTGATATAACATGGAGATCTCCTGTTATATAGTGATATGGAGCATGCTGGTATAACCTGGGGATCTCTGTATATAGTGATATGGGCATGACGGGTATATTCCCAGGGGATCTCACTTGTATATAGTGATATGGTAGTTGCTGCTTATAAACTGGGCCTCTCTGTATACAGTGATATGAGCATGCTGGTATAACCTGGAGATATCCGTGTATGATAGTGATATGGAGCATAGCTTGGTATAACCTGGGGAGTTTCTGTATATAGTGATATGGAGCATGCTGGTATAACCTGGAGGATTCCTAGCTATATTAGTGATATGGAGCATGCTGGTATAACCTGGGGATCTCTTATATATAATTACCTATGTACAGTTGGTATCATTTATACATCTACTGTATATAGTTATATATGTACAGCAGAGCATTGTGCAGACACTGGAGCAGCAGGGGTTGCACAGAATCTTGTTGCCCTGGATGTGACTGCAATGTCCTTCTCTAGAACCACTGGCTGTCCTCCATATGTACCACTTGGTTCTGTTCAGACATCTGGATATTATAGAGCTGTGTATATGACAGGGCTGAGTACGTGGAGTTTATCCGTGGTCTGGTCTGAGACGTTCCTGATGAGTAGCGGCCGGCCGTCATCTCGCACTAGTAGATGAAGCTTTATTTAGTCAATGGAGAATATATTATTAGAATATTTATAGCATAGAAACTGGGCGGCGGAATAGAAGCCTATGAGTGCGGAGGAGCTGGGGGGGGGGGCGTCAGGAACTCCACATTCACATTAGTTATCTGCAAATCAGCGATGTCACAACAGGCTTTAACTACAAGTAAATACAGAGCGTCCAGCCACATCAAAACAACCATGAAGAGCGTGGACTATCTGGTGACAATGGTGTCTGTCGGAGCAATATTGGTTGGTGTGTAAAGGAAGGCAACATGTATATAAGTTTTATATAAGTTATAGGTTGGGAATATACATCGTCTTATGTTATATATGATACACAGTGGAATAGTCTGCGTACACAGTAGAAGGAAGACTCGTCAGTCCCTTGTGGATGGTTTATGCTTATGTTCTGAGTTTAATTACAGAGGTTCTGTTGTTAGCGCGGCAGTTTGAAAGGGAAACCTGATCTATTAAGCCGGCAATAGATAGGGCAGGCTGAGGTGAAGGATAACTGACAGGGGTGGAGCAGGAGGCTGTGTACACAGTAATAAGGAAGAGCCTGTCAGCTCTGTGGTGGTTATGCTTATGTTCCGATTTTGGTTCAAGAGGTTCCTGTTGTTAGCAGCAGTTAAAAGGGAACCCTTGACTATTAAGCCGGCAATAGACAGGGCAGGCTGAGGCCAAGGAGAGCAAACAGGGGCAGAGCTGGAAGCTGTGTACACCATAATAAGGAAGAGCCTGTCTGCTCTGTGGTGGTTATGCTTATGTTCCGAGTTTGGTTCAAGAGGTTCCTGTTGTTAGCAGCAGTTAAAAGGGAACCCTTGACTATTAAGCCGGCAATAGACAGGGCAGGCTGAGGTGAAGGAGGGCTGCAGAGGTGGAGCTGGAGGCTGTGTACACAGTAATAAGGAAGAGCCTGTCAGCTCTGTGGTAGTTATGCTTAGGTTCTGAATTGGTTCAAGAGGTTCCTGTTGTTAGCAGCAGTTGAAAGGGAACCCCTGACTATTGAGCCGGCAATAGACAAGGCAGGCTGAGGCAAAGGATAGCAAACAGGGGCAGAGCTGGAAGCTGTGTACACAGTAATAAGGAAGAACCTGTCAGCTCTGTGGTCGTTATGCTTATGTTCTGAGTTTGGTTCAAGAGGTTCCTGTTGTTAGCAGCAGTTAAAAGGGAATCCTTGACTATTAAGCCGGCAATAGACAGGGCAGGCTGAGGCAATGGAGAGCTGACAGGGGTGGAACTGGAGGCTGTGTACACAGTAATAAGGAAGAGCCTGTTAGCTCTGTGGTAGTTATGCTTATGTTCTGAGTTTGGTTCAAGAAGTTCCCTGTTGTTGATAGCAGCAGTTAAAAAGCGGAAACCCCTGACTATTAAGCGGCACTAGAACAGGGAGGCTGAGGCCAAGGAGGAGCAAACAGGGGCAGAAGCTGGAAGCTGTTCGTAACACATAATAAGAGAGCTGTCTGCTCTGTGGTGGTTATGCTTATGTTATGAATGGCTCAAGAGGTTCCGGTTGCTAACAAATCCTAGCATCAGTTAAACACGGAACCCCCTGACTATTTAAGCGGCAATAGACAGGGCAGGACTGAGCATGGGAGAGAGCTGGAAGAGGGCAGAAGTTGGAACGCTGTGTACACACGTTTTAGGATAAGAGCCTGTAGCTGCTGTGGTGTTATGCTTATGTCTCGAGTTTCGGCTCTCAAAGAGGTTCCTGTTGTTAGCAGCAGTTAAAAGGGAACCCTTGACTATTAAGCCGGCAATAGACAGGGCAGGCTGAGGTGAAAATAATGGAAGGCTGCAGGGGGTGGAGCTAGGAGGACTGGGGTACACGTATGAGTAAGGATGAGGCCTGTCAGCTTGTGGTATTACTGTTTATGTCTGTAGTTTGTTCAAGAGGTTACTGTTGTTGGCAGCGTTAAAAGGGAAACCCTTGGACTATTAAGCCAGCAATAGACAGGGCAGGCTGAGGCAAAGTAAGAGTCTGACAGGGGTGGAGTTGGAGGCTGTGTACACAGTTATATGGAAGAGCCTGTCAGCTCTGTGGTGGTTATGCTTATGTTCTGAGTTTGGTTCAAGAGGTTCCTGTTGTTAGCAGCAGTTAAAAGGGAACCCTTGACTATTAAGCTGGCAATAGACAGGGCAGGCTGAGGCAAAGGAGAGCTGACAGGGGTGGAACTGCAAGGCTGTGTACACAGTAGTAAGGAAGAGCCTGTCAGCTCTGTGGTAGTTATACTTATGTTCTGAGTGGTTCAAGAGGTTCCTGTTGTTAGCAGCAGTTAAAAGGGAACCCTTGACTATTAAGCTGGCAATAGACAGGGCAGGCTGAGGCAAAGAAGAGCTGACAGGGGTGGAGCTGGATGCTGTGTACATAGTTATATGGAAGAGCCTGTCAGATCTTTGATGCTTATGCTTATGTTCCGAGTTTGGTTCAAGAGGTTCCTGTTGTTAGCAGCAGTTAAAAGGGACTGCTATTAAGCCGGCAATAGACAGGGCAGATTGGGGCAAAGGAGAGCTGACAGGGGTGGAGCTGGATGCTGTGTACATAGTTATATGGAAGAGCCTGTCAGATCTTTGATGCTTATGCTTATGTTCCGAGTTTGGTTCAAGAGGTTCCTGTTGTTAGCAGCAGTTAAAAGAGAACTGCTATTAAGCCGGCAATAGACAGGGCAGATTGGGGCAAAGGAGAGCTGCCCAACTCACCACAAGACCTGAAGTACAGCAGGTTTACAAGAGGTGATGAATAGATGCCTAGCGGTAGTTGTATACGGAAGAAAGACAGACAATTCTGGAATACAGGTGGGCAGTCTGGATAACTGTCAGAAGAGAGAGGGAGTGGACGGAGTGTTTCCTGTGGTGGTAGGCGCCAGCACTTTGCATGGTTTTGGTGGATGTCAGCGCCAATCCTTTGCACAGCTAGTCTGGGTCAGAATCAGAAGGGAGTTGTGAAGAGGTCTGAAACATGAGACCCGTGCCCTGCCTTCATGATAAGTGACATCCATAAGATGAGTACCATGAGTAAAGCCTAAAGTATTCCCAGTGACACTGTATTACCAGCTGTTATTGAGCATCAGTGCTCCACACTACTATCACACATCTACTACTTTACCCATAATCTGCAAAAGTACCATCTACAAACCTGCGGTGTTTCTCACAAGTGACCTGATGTGTGGAAAGCAGAAAAAGTGGGATTGTGGCAAGGGCCAAATTGTGATGTGTAGACAACTGGGTCAGAGAACGGCAAGTTGGGTGTACCTAGTGTGTAGTGGTTAGTACCTACCAAAAGTGTCCAAGGAAGGACAACCAGTGCCCAAGGACAGGGTCATAGACACCCAGGGCTCACTGATGTTTGAGGAGTGAAAGCTAGCCTGCCTGGTCCGATTTCACAGAAGAGGGACAGGAGCACAAATTGCTGTAGAAGTCTATGTTGGCTATGATAGGAAGATGTCAGGACCCATAGGACATCACAGCTGCTGTGTATGGGGCCCCAAAGTCACAGACCAGTCAAAGGGCCTCCGACAGTGTCTACAATGGACATCAGAATAGAGCAATGGAATAGAGCAATAGAGGTGGCTGGTCTGATGGATCATGTCTCGCGTCATGTGGATAGAGGGGTAAGTGTGTATCACTTATATGGTAAAAAGCTGACACCAGGGTGCATTATGGGTAAAAGACAAGATAGCGGGAGCAGTGTGATGGGAACTGTTTTGCTGGGGGGGTCCTGGCATCATGTTGACGGCCGGGTGCATCACTTACCTGGAGAAACGATGGGACCAGGGCGCATTATGGGAACACAACAAGATGGTGGTGACAGTGTGATGGACAGTGTTCTGCTGAGTGGTCCTAGCATCATGTGGATGACCGGGGGCATCACTTACCTGTGTAGAGATAGCAGGGCCATGTACATTACTGGGAAGAAGACAAGATGGGTGGAGGCCGAGTGGATGGACAGTGTTCTGATGGGGGGATCTGGGCATCATGTTGTTGGCTGGCGAATGTGTCAATTATCCTGGAGAAGGATGGACACGGATGCATAATGGATAGAAGACAAGATGGCGGAGGCAGTGTGATGGGCAATGTTCTGCTGGGAGATGCTGGCATCTTGTGGGTGGCTGAGTGCATCACTTACCAGGGGGGAGAGATGGTGCCAGGATGTACAGTACTATGGGAAGAAAACAAGATGGATGAAGCTTCCATGTGTCATGGGGAAATATTCTGCTTGGAGTCCTTGCATCGTGGGATGGTCTGGTGCATCACCTTACTGGAGGTAGAGGGGGGCTGATGCAGGGTGCATGTTGGAAAAGATGCGGGAGGCAGTGATTGCTCGGGCATGTTCTACTGGGACGAGGTCCTGGCATCAATGTGGACGGCTGTGGTGCATTCACTTACCTGGGGTAGAGGTTATATGACAGGGCTGCTTATGGGGAAAGAAGTACATAGATGGGGGACGGCAGTGTGATGGGCTATGTTTTGATGGGGGATCCTGGCATCTTGTGGGTGGCCGGGTGTGTCACTTACCTGGGGAAGATATGGTGCCAGGATGCATTATGGGAAGAAGACAAGATGGCAGGTGATGGGCAATATTCTGCTGGGGGGTCCTGGTCATGTAGACATTACTGTGACATGTACCACCTACCTAACATTGTACGGAGCAAGTCCTCTCTTCATGGCAGTGGGATAATGGCAGGGGCCCTTTCAGCAGGATAATGTCTCCAGGGTCACACTGCAAAGACTCTCCAGGACTGAGGAACACGTAGGATGAGCTGGAGAACAAGTCGCATCCATGGAGGCCAAATCTCACATCCTACACCATCTACTGCTGATACCACAGGACACCTTAGAGCATACTTGCCAAATTTTGAAAGTGGAAAAGCAGGGGATTGAAGAGGGCAGCGCCCATCTTGTTGGTGTGCCACGCCCATTCAAAAAAAGCCACACCCACTCCACCTAAACGTGCATAACGGCTTGGAAGCAAAGCCCAGAGGGTAGATGCCCCCGTCTAACCAGGTAGTGCCTTATTGCAGGTAGTAGCCCGCCTGTAACACTAACCAGTTAGTTCCCCTCTACTCGGCAGGTGTAGATGCCCCTTGTAGCCAAGTAGATACCCCCTTGCAGCCACAGTAGTGCTGCATTGCAGCAACGTAGATGTCCATTGTAGCAAGGTAGGAGCCCCCATGTAGCCAGGTAGAGCCACCTCCTGTACAACTAGTCGCCTCCTTTGTACCCAGATGGAGCCCCATTGTAGCCAGGTAGTGCCGACCCTTCTGTAGCCAAATAGAACCCCTTTTGCTAGACAGGTAGAGACCCATTGATGTAAGCGACCAGAAGTGACCCTTCTGTGAGGCCAGGTAGAGCCCCCTCCTTTGTAGCCAGGTAGAGACCTCTTTAGCCAGGTAGAGCCCCCCCTTGTAGCCTGGTAGAGCCCTCTTTTACCATAGGTAAGAGCCCCTTGGTAGCCAGGTAGAGCCCTATTGTAGATAGCCAGGTAGAGCCCCTTTGTAGCCAGGTAGAGCCCACCATTGTAGCCAGGAGAGCCCCCATTGTAGCAAGTAAAGCCCCATTGTAGCCAGGTAGTGCCCCCTTTGTGCACGGTCGAGCCCACATTTGTAACCAGGTAGTGCTCTTTGTAGCCGGTAGAGCCCCTTTGTAGCCAGTTAGATCCACTTATAGCCATGTAGAGCCCCCATTTTGTTGCCGGTAGTGCCCTTCTGTAGCAGGGTAGTGCCCTCTTGTAGCAGTTAGAGCCATCTTATAGCCAGGTAAGAGTCCCATTGTAGCCAGGTAGAGTCTCCCTTTGTAGCCAAGTAACCGCCACATTGTAGCCAGGTAGTGCACCCTTTGTAGCCAGGTAGTGCTCCTTATTTTGGTAGCAAGTAGGTGATCCCTTTGTAGCCAGGAAGACCCCCTTTATAGCATGGTAGAGCCCCCATTGTAGCCAAGTAGTGCCCCCTTGTTGTTGCCAGGTGTGGCCCTCACTTTGTAGCCAGGTAGAGCCCTCTTATAGCCAGGTTAGAGTCCCCATTGTAGACAGGTAGAGTCCCTTTGTCAGCCAGCGTAGAGCCCCCTTTGTAGCCCAGTAGTGCCCCTTTGTAGCCACGTTACGTGCCCCCTTGGTAGCCAGTTAGAGCCCCCATTGCAGCCAGGTAGTGCCCCCTTTGTAGCCAGGTAGTGCCCCCTTTGTAGCCAGGTAGAGCCCCCATTGTAGCCAGGTCGAGCACCCATTGAAGCCTAGATTGAGCCCCCAGTTGTAGCCAGTTGAGCCCCCATGTAGCCAGGTAGAGCCCCCATTGTAGCCAAGTAAACCCCCCATTGTAGCCAGGTAGTGCCCCCCCCCCCCCCCCCCCCCCACCCCCCCCACCCCCCCCCCCCCCCCCCCCCCCCCCTTTGTAGCCAGGTAGAGCCCACATTGTAGCCAGGTAGTGCTCCCTTTGTAGCCAGGTAGAGCCTCCTTTGTAGCCAGGTAGACCCCCCTTTATAGCCAGATAGACGCCCCAGTGTACAGACAGGTAGTGCCACCCTTGTAGCGCAGGTAGTGCCCCTTTGTGCCAGTAGAGCCCTCTTTCATAGCCAGGTGGTAGAGTCCCCCATTTGTAGCCAGTAGAGTCCCCTTTGTAGCCCGGTAGAGCCCCCTTTGTAAACAGGTTGAGCCCCATTGTGCCAGGTAGAGCCCATTTGTAGCCAGGTAGAGCCTCCCATTGTAGCCTAGGTAGTGCCCCTTTGTAGCAGTAGTGCACCCTTTGTAGCCAGGTAGAGGCCCCATTGTAGCCAGGTAGTGCCCCCGTTGTGCCTAATGGTAGAGCCCCCTATTGTAGGCCAGGTAGAGCCCCATTGTAGCCAAGGTAGTGCCCTTTTGTAGCAGGTAGAGCCCCCATTGTAGCCAGGTTTGAGCACCATTGTAGCTCAAGTTAAACCCCCCATTGTAGCAGGTAGTGCCCCTTTGTAGCCAGTTAGAGCCCACATTGTATCCCAAGGTCAGTCTCAGTGCTCCCTTTGTTAGCAGTAAGAGCCCCCTTTGTAGCCAGGGTAGAGAGCCCCCTTTATAGCCAGGTAGACGCCCCAGTGTAGCCAGGTAAGTGCCCTCGCGATGTAGCAGGGTAGCTGCGCCCTTTGTAGCCATTAGCAGCCCTCTTATTGCCAGGTGGAGTCCCCATTGTAGCCAGGTAGGAGTCCTTTGTAGCCAAGTAAGAGGCTCCCACTTTGTAGCCAGGTAGTGCCCCCTTTGTAGCCAGGTAGTGCTCCCTTTGTAGCCAGGTAGAGCTCCCTTTGTAGCCAGGTAGACCCCCCTTTATAGCCAGGTAGAGCCCCCATTGTACGACAAGGTTGTTGCCCCTTTGTAGCAGTAGTGCCCCTTTGTAGCTCCCAGGTAGAGCCTCTTATTATGCCAGTAGAGTCCCCATTGTAGCCAGGTAGAGTCCCCTTGTAGGCCAGGTAGCAGCCCCTTTGTAGCAAGTAGTGCACCCTGTTGTACCCAGG
Source organism: Phyllomedusa bahiana (assembly GCA_025379985.1). Taxonomy (NCBI): domain Eukaryota; kingdom Metazoa; phylum Chordata; class Amphibia; order Anura; family Hylidae; genus Phyllomedusa; species Phyllomedusa bahiana. The sequence continues at coordinate 45,121 of JAODAL010026342.1, read as the reverse complement.
TAGGGCCCCCTTTGTAGCAAGTAGAGTCCCCCATTGCAGCCAGGTTGTGCCCTTTGTAGCCAGTAGTGCCCCTTGTTAGCCAGGTAGAGCCCCCATTGTAGGCCAGTAGAGCCCCAATTGTGGCTAGATAGAGCCCCATTGTAGCCAAGGTAGAGCCCATTGTAGCCAGGTAGAGACCCCATTGTAGCCAAGTAAACCTCCCCCATTGTAGCCAGGTAGTGCCCCCTTTGTAGCCAGGTAGAGCCCACATTGTAGCCAGGTAGTGCTCCCTTTGTAGCCAGGTAGAGCCTCCTTTGTAGCCAGGTAGACCCCCCTTTATAGCCAGATAGAGCCCCCATTGTAGCCAGGTAGTGCCCCCTTTGTAGCCAGGTAGTGCCCCCTTGTAGCCAGGTAGAGCCCTCCTTATAGACATGGTAGAGTCCCCATTGTAGTCAGGTAGAGTCCCCTGTGTAGCCAGGGTAGAGCCCACATTTGTAACCAGGTAGAGCCCCCATGTGTAGCCAGGTAGTGCCCCTTTGTAGCCAGGTAGAGCCCCATTGTAGCCAGGTAGGTAATAGTGCCCCCTTCTGTAGCCAGTAGTGCCCCTTTGTTAGCCAGGTAGAAGCCCCATTTGTAGCCAAGGTAAGTGCCCCCCTTTGTAGCCAGTTAGAGGCCCCATATGTAGCAGGTAGAGCCCCCATTGTAGCAGGTAGGGCCCACCTTTGTAGCCAGTAGAGCCCCATTGTAGCCTCGGTAGAGGCCCCCATTGGTAAGCCAAGTTAAAAGCCCCCTTTGTAGCCAGGTAGGCCCCCGCCTTTGTAGCCAGGTAGACGGCTCCACATTTGTAACCAGGTAGTGCTCCTTTTTGTAGCCAGGTATTGCCCCCTTTCGTTGCAGGTAGAGCCCCCTTTATAGCAGGTAGAGCACCCATTGGTAGCCAGTAGTTGCCCCCTTCTGTAGACAGGGTCATTGCCCACTTTGTAGCCAGTTAGAGCCCTCTTATTGCCAGGTAGAGTTCCCATTGTAGCCAGGTATGAGTCCCTTGTACCAAGTATAAGCCCCCTTTGTAGCAAGGTGTTGTGCCCCTTTGTAGCCAGGTAGTGCTCCCCTTTGTAGCCAGGTAGGAGATCCCTTTTGTAGCCAGGTAGAACCCGCCTTTTAATAGCCAGGTAGAGCCGACCGCATTGTGAGCCAGGTAGTGCCCCCTTTTTTAGCTACAGGTAGTCCACCATTTGTAGCCAGGTAGGAGCCTCTGTTATAGCCAGGTAAGAGTCTCCACATTGTAGCAGGTAGAGTAACCCTCCTTTGTAGCAGGTAGAGCCCCCTTTGTAGGGCTAAGGTAGAGCCCTTTGTAGCCAGGTTGTGCCCCCTTGTAGCCAAGGTAGAGCCCCCAATTGCCCAGGACAGTGTAGTTGCCCCCCTTTGTAGCCAGTAGTGCCCCCTTCTGTAGCAGGTAGAGCCCCCATTGTGAGGCCCAGGTAGAGCCCCCATGTAGCTAGATGAGCACCATTGTAGCCAGGTAGAGCCCCCATTGTAGCAGGTAGAGCTCCCCATTGTAGCCAAGTAAACCCCCGCCATGTTACGTACATGGTAGTGCCCCCTTTGTAGCCAGGTAGAGCCCACATTGTAGAGCCAGTGTAGTGCTCCCTTTGTCAGCCCAGTAGAGAACTCCTTTGTATAGCCAGGTAGACCCCTTTGGTTATAGCCAGGTAGAAGCCACATTGTAGCCAGGTAGTACCCCTTTGTTCCGGATAGTGCCCTTTGTAGCCAGGTAGTGCCCTCTTATAGCCTGGTAGAGTCCCCATTGTAGCCAGGTAGAGTCCCATTGTAGCCAGGTAGAGCCCCCTTGTAAAACCAGGTAGAGCCCATTGAAGCCAGGTAGTGCCCCCTTTTTTGCCTGGTAGAGCCCCCATTGTAGCCAGGTAGGTCCCCCTTTGTAGCCAGGTAGTGCTCCCTTTGTAGCCAGGGTTAGCGCCCCATTGTGCCAGGTTGTGGCCCCCTTTGTAGCCAGGTAGTGCCCCCATTTGTTAGCCAGGTAGACGGCCCCCATTGTAGCCAAGGTAGTGCCCTCTTGTCGACAGTAGAGGCCCCATTGTATAGCCAGGTAGAGCCCCTTCTGTAAGCCAGTAGAGCCCCCTTTGTAGACAGGTAGTGCCCTTTGTAGCCGGTAGAGCCTCTTATAGCCAGGTAGAAGCCCCATTGGTAGCCAGGTAGGAGCCCCCTTTGTAGGCCCGGTAGAGCACCCATTGTAGCAGGTAGTCCCCCTTTGTAGCTAGATAGGAGCCCCCATTTGTATGCCAGGTAGAGCCCCCATTGTAGCCCAGGGTAGAGCCCCCATTTTTTTGTGACAGGTAGAGCCCCTTTGTAGCCAGGCTTGGCCCCCTTTTAGCAGGTAGTGCTCCCTTTGTTAGCCAGGTGGAGCCCCCATTTGTAGCCAGGTAGTGCCCCCTTTGTTAGCCAGGTGAGTGCACCATTGTAGCACCAGGTAGTGCCCCCTTTAGTCGACAGGTAGTGCCCCTTTGTAGCCAGGTCAAAGCCCATTGTGCCAGGTAGATCCTCTTATAGCTCCAGGTAGAGCCCCATTGTTGCCATGGTTAGAGCCCTTCTTTATACCTAGTAGAAGCCCTTTGCTAGTCCAGGTAGAGCCCCATTGTTGCCAGTTGAGAGCCCTCTTATAGCCAGGTAGAGACCCTTTGAAGCCAGGGTGAGCCCCCATTGTAGCCAGGTAGAGCCCCCTTTGTTGCCACAGTAAAGCCCATTGTAGCCAGGTAGTGCTCCCCTAGTAGACCAGGTAGAGGCCAGACATTGTAGCACAGGTAGTGCTCCCCTTTTGTGAGCCAGGTAGAGCCCCCTTTGTTGCCAGGTAGACCCTCCTTTATAGCCAGGGTGTGACCCCCAATTGTAGCATGGTAGTGCCCCCTTTGTAGCCAGGTAGTGCACCCCATTGTAGCCAGGTAAGAGTCCCCTTGTCAGACCAGGTAGAGGCCACCCTTTGTAGGGCAGATGGTGCCAACCCATTTGTAGCCAGGTCACGAGCCCCATTGTAGCCAGGTAGTGCTCCGCCTTTGTTGCCAGGTAGTCCCCATTTGTAGCCAGGTAGAGTCCCCTTTGTAGTCTAGGTTAGAGCCCCATTTGTAGCGCAGACTAGTGACCACTTTCTAGACTGGTAGAGCCCCTTTGTAGCACGTATGTTGCCCCCTTCTGTAGCCAGGGAGTGCCCCCTTTGTAGACCAGGTAGACGCCCCCCATTGTCAGCTCAAGGTAGTGCCCCTTGTAAGACAGGAGGAGCGCCCCTTTGTTGCAAGGTAGAGAAACCCCCAATGTTAGCCAGGTAGAGCCCTCCCAATGTAGCCAGGTAGACGCCCCCTTTGTAGCCAGTATGAGCCCCCTTTGCTTAGCCAGGTAGAGCCCCCTTTAGTAGCTCAGGGATAGTGCCCTCCCAATTGTAGCCAGGATAGAGGCCCATTGTAGCAGGTTAGAGCCCCCATTGTACGCCAGGTAGACCACCTTTGTAGCCAGGAAAGAGCCCCCATTGTAGAGCCAGGTTTTAGTGCCCCATTGTATCCAGTTAGTGCCCCTTTGTCAGCCAGGTAGAGCCCCCACATTGTAGCAAGTGTAGAGCACCCCTTTGTAGCCAGGTAGTGCCCCTTTGTAGCGAGTTAGAGCCCCCTTTGTAGCCAGGTAGTGCCCCTTGTAGCCGGGTAGAGCCCCCTTTGAAAGCCAGGTAGAGCCCCCATTGTAGCCAGGTCGTGCCCCCATTGTAGCCAGGTAGAGCCCCCAGTGTAGACGGGTAGTGCCCCCATTGTAGCCAGGTAGTTGCCCCCCTATAGCGAATAAAGATAAAATAATAAAAGCCACTTACCTCACCGGCTCCTGCAGCTCCGGACATCTCCTGGCCGCCCGACTCAGCGTCGCAGGGGGAGTGATGGCAGCCGCGCGTCACACCCCCTGCGACGCTGATCTGTATGTACATCGCTCACCGGCGCTGTAAATACAGGGGGAGAAGGGAGGAGGGGAACGATCACACCTGCCTCCTCCCTGCACAGTGAAACTAGCCGGACGGGTGAGCAGCTGCTGCGGCTGCTTCACCCGCCTGTAGGAACGGCCCATTGGCGCCAGAGTTGCATCCTGACACTACTCTGTCGCCGCGGCCATTCAAAGAACCCCCGCTGCCTGCTGGCGGCGGGAGGTTCGCCAACTCTGCCGGGGTGGCGGGGGGTGACCCCCCATTAGTGGGACCCTCCGCCAAAAACGGGAGAGTTGGCATGTATGCCTTAGAGGAGTCCGGGCCTCGATCAGTCAGAGCAATAGAGCGACCTACACCATAGTGGATAGTTTTTATGGTTTGGATGATCAGTGTAAATATACAAATATACCAGACAGTGGCGTCACTTCAAGCTCTTGGGCCTCATGCAAAACCTAGAAAAGGGCCCCCTCCTACCATGTCCCATTTCTAATACTGGTGTCTTATGTGGTTCCCCTCAGGCTCCAGGGCCAGATAGTGACTGCTACCTCTGCACCTCCTATAGCTACAGTGGGGAAAAAAAGTATTTAGTCAGCCATCAATTGTGCAAGTTCTCCCATTTAAAAAGATGAGAGAGGCCTGAAAATTCCCAATCATAGGTTAAACCAAAACAAATGAGAGAAAAAATGGGGAAAAAAAAAAACCCGGGAAAATCAGTCTGATTTGGGAAGAATTTATTTGCAAAATTTATGGGGGGGAAAATTAATAAATTTTTTGATCAATAACAAAATTTTCCCCTTTCAATTACTTTTTTTCTATCTCCTTTTGTTGGAGGGAAGGGGAAAAAAACCCATTTTGGGCGACATGTAGGTTCGGGCCCTTTTCCCCTGTTTTTTGGCGTATTACTGGGGCCTCCCCCGGGGCCCGAAACCCCGCTGTCGGACGCGGGGTTTTCCGTGTTGGGGCCCCAGCGTTGCCACTTTCAGCTGCCCCCCGCATGAAGGGGGAGCAAGGGCTTTGGTGTGGGCGCGGGGGGTGGGCCCGTTCCGGGGGGGGACGGGGCCCGGCGTCGTATACTCCGAGGCATGTCCCGATGGCGAGTCGGCAAAGCGAGGCGCAGTAAGCCTCGGCAGCCCCCACAGGCAGACCGGGTTTTTTTTTGGGTCAAAATTTCCTTTCCCGGGCCGGGGGCCAAAGGGGAAGCTGAGAAGGAAACATCACGAGGATGCATCAAAGGGATCGCTTCCCCAAAAAACCCTCGGCGTTTCCGCTCCGTCCCAGCAGGATTTTGGGGGTTTCCCGAAAAAAATCTTTTTATAAAGGCGGAAAAACAGTTTTCCAGAAAAGAGCTAAATTAAAAAATAAACAAAATTAAAAAAAAAAAATTTTCCAAAAAAACTCTAAAAAGGCCCCAATAATAAAGGGAATTAGCCGGGAAATACAGTAATTAAAAAATTTTTTGAAAACCTATTTCATTGGTCGGAAATAAACCCGGCCAATCAGAATAGGAGGGGACAGTAAAACCTTTAAAAAAACCTATGGAGAAGTTTAGGCCCCAATCAGAATCCACGGGGGATAATTCAAAATACAGTAAAAAAAAAGAAAAGGCTGTTTGGGCCCCTTGAGTTTGGGGGTGTTGGCTATCCCGCCAACAGAGCTGCGACCCAATTTCTCCAATTATAGTCTATGGAGAGATGGGCGCACTGAAATCTGGGCCCACTCACCCCCCCGTGCGGCATGAAGTATTAATAAAAAAAATTATTTTTTTTTAAATGAAAAAACCCTTTATCGATAAAGCAGAACCCTTTTTAAAAAATAAAAACAGTTAAAAACCCCAACAAAGCGTTTGTCGCCCGGGACCGGAGCTACATAGGGAATTGCAATTTGAGAGGAATCCGGGAAAATTTCAGTATTTTAAATTGTTTTAAACTCTTTCATTGGTCGGGATAAACCAGCCCAAACAGAATAGGAGCGGGGCAATGGGAAAACCTTATAACCCCTTTTGGGGGGAGAATTGACCAATCAGAATAGGGCGGGCAAAGTCCCATTTTTTTCCCATGGAAAAAATTTTACCAATCATATTCAAAAGGCGGGACCCGTTAAAAATTTCAGTTTTAAAAATTTCAGAAAAGAGCGGTTTTGGTTTTTAAGCGGCAAGGGGCTCGTTTTTGCTTTGCCCAAACAGAACACGGGGTACTTTCTTCCCCTAGAGTTTTGGGAAAAAAAAATTCTTTAGGGGTCCTGTGATTGGCTAAGTTAAAAGAGGGCCGTTATTTTGGGGCCAATGGGAGAAAGGAGCAGACGTCCCATTTGGGTTTTTAATGCAATCTGAAATAAAATGTCCCGGGCCGAAATCAAAAAATTTTTAAACTTCAGAAGTGGTTCCCCATGTGTTATAAAATGAATTTATAATTTGGGGGGGAAAGAAAAAAAAAATATTCATCTATAAAAAATGTTTATTTTTTTTATTTTCGTTGCACCCCTTCTAAATTTTTCCTTGGCTAAAGAAAATTAAAAAAATAAACATTTTTTTTATTGATTTAATATTTTTTTTTTTTGTTTTCCCCCAATTTTTATTATTCATTTTATTTACCATCGGGGACAACTTCTTTTAGTCTTATAATTTTGATTTCGGGGCCCCCCGGTGTACGTTTGATTTTAGATTGCATTAGAAAAACCCCCTAGGAGTCGCCGCTCTCCCTTTTGGGCCAAAAAAAACCCGGGGCCTCTTTTAACTTTGCCAAACCCCAGAGGCGCCCAGGGAAATTTTTTTTCCCCCAAAAGAAATCTTTTAGGTTTTGCTCCCCGCTTTAATTGGCTTAAGGTGGACGAGCCCCCCCCGCTTCAACCCCAAACAGGGTGTTTCTGCATTTTTACTGTATTTTGAACTGGCCCGCCCTTTTAATTTGATTGGGTTTTTTTCCCAAATTTTTTCTCCATAGGAAAATTTAAAAAGGGGCATTGTCCCCTCCCCATTCTGATTTGGGCCCAAATTTTCCTCCCTAGGTTATTTAATTTGGGGCCCTTGTCGCTTATTCGATTGGGTTGGGGTTTTTGCCGACCAATTTTTGGAAAAGCTTAAAACCCAAATTTTAATTTTTGTTTTTTCCCCGGCGATTTTTTCTCTATTGCCCAAATTCCCTTTGGGAGAGGTGGGGCCGGCCCACAAAGGCCCTTGTTCGGGTTTTTAACCCGTTTATTTTTAAAAAAGGGTTCTGTTCTTTATCTGATGTTTTAAACTTAATAAAAAAATTTATTTTTTTTTTTTAAAAACTTCATGCCCCCACGGCGCTTTTAAACGCAGAAAATTTCAAGCGCCCCTCTCCCATAGACTAAAAATGGGAGAAGTAGCTCGCGCTCTGATTGGCTGGGGTACCCCAAGGGGCCAAAACCCCCTAGTCAGCCAATTTAGGTCTTTTCTGTTTTTTACTGTTTTTGAACTGTCCCCTTTGATTTTGATTGGTCCAAACTTCTCCAAAAGGTTTAATGGGACTTTGCGCTTTCCCTTTTTTGATTGGTTTTTTTATCCTTCATTGGTTTGAATGGGCCACTGTTTGTCCTAAATTTTGATTGGTCCAAAACTTTTCCATAGGATATAATGGGTTTTTTGTCGCTCCTATTTGATTGGGGTGGGGTTCTGGGCCCACCAAGGGGGAAAAGCTTAAAAAAATTTGAATTACTGAAATTTCCCCGGGAATTTCCAAAAATCCTAATTCTTGAATTAGGATATTGGAAAATGATTTTGTTTTAGGGATTATTTATTTTTTTTGGTTTCAGTTTTTCTGGAATGTTATTATTATTATTATTTTTTATTTTAAGGGGGTTACATTCTTTAATAAGTCAAACGAAATACAGTGATAAGGGATAATGACAATTTTGGGATGACAGAGGGGGGAGAGGACCCTACCCCCGGGCTTCCCAAACTACAAAAGGGGGGGGAAAAAGGGCCGGAGGTGGGGGCCCGACAAGTCTGTGGGGGAAGTAGTGACAAGTTTAGTGGGGGTTTTTTGGCAAGCCTGGGGAAAAGGGTTTTTAGGTTGCTTTTTAAGCTGGTGAAAATGGAGGAAGTTTTGATGTGTTGGGGCAGTTTAGTTCCCGGGGGTGTGGGTGAAGCCGGGAGAAAATCTTGGAGGGTTGGTTGGGTTTTGGGGGAGTGATTTAAAGGGGGGAGCAAAGGGGGAAGGGGCCTGTGAGGGCCCGGGGAGTGCGTGGGGGGAGATATTTGGGGAAAAAAGGGCAAGATGTATGGAGGGGAGAGGTCGGGGGGAGCCCTTTTAAGGGCTTTGGGTTTGTAGTTGAAATTGGGAAATTCCCCTGGGGGAAAAGGGAAGGGCCCGTGAAGGGATTGGCGAGGGGGGGGCAGAAGGGGTTTGCGAGGAGAGAGGGGGGGATAAGACGGGGCAGCAGAGTTAAGGATGGATTGGAGGGGAAACGAGGGGGGGTAGTGGGAGGCCCCTGAGAAGGATGTTGGGAGTTGTCTAGGCGGGGGGGATGACAAGGGCATGGCCAGCCTTTTTGTAGTGGTTTGCCCGAGGGAATTTAGCGGGTGCGGAGATGTTTTTCAGGTGGAGGGGGCAGGGGGAGGTGAGGGTTTGGGTTTTGGGGGGGTTTGAAAAATAAAGCGAGGTCTTGGTTTTCCCCAAGTCAGCGGGGCTTGCGGGGACGGTGAAGGGTTGAGACCGTTGATGTAAAAAAAAGGGGTTTAGGGGCAGGGGGTAGAGTTGGATGGGGAAAAAATGATGAGTTCTGTTTTCCCCCACATTTTGTTTTTTGGAGCGTGATTTAGGGAAAAAGGAGGGGGAAAAGGAGGGCAGACAGTCAGGGGTCCCGGGCCCAGAGTAGAGAAGTGACATCTGGGCCAGAGATGTAGAGTTGGGTATCATCAGCATACAGGTGGTAATGAAAGCCATGTGAGGCTATGAGCTGACCGAGGCCAAGGGTGTAGATGGAGAAGAGTAGTGGGCCCAGGACTGAACCCTGGGGGACACCAACAGAGAGTGGCCGGAGGGAGGAGGTGGAGCACGAATGTGAGACGCTCAAAGTCCGATGTTGAACGCCTTTATAAAGGCGATTTTTTATTCATACTCCGCACCGACATCTGGAATGATTTCTCGCTGTTCCAGCCTGTCTCGCATCGGAACTGTTTTTCGGCGCAGTCCCGCACGGCGCCTAAGTCCCGCACTGCGCCCATGTCCCCGCACTGTGCCCCACACACACTGGCAAGGCGCAGGGAACTTTTCCCCGCATGTATGAGTGCGCTACCTCCGGAGGCGAATCATAGGCACAGCCCCGCTCTGCGCCTCGGTCCCCGCACTGCACCTAACACACTGGCGAGGCGCGCCGGACTTTTCTCCGCATGTATGACCGCACTACCTCCGGCGCCGAATCATAGGCACAGCCCCGCTCTGCGCCTCGGACCCGCACTGCGCCTAAAACACTGGCGAGGCGCGGCGGACTTTACATGCTATGTATGAGCGCGCCCCGGCCCGACATAAATCAGGCGCAGATTCCGCCGGGAAACTGGCGGAAAGGTGCGCCCCGACCCGGTGAGATTCATACATGTCGCCCTATGTGTCTTCACAAGGTTGGCGCACACTGTGGCTGGTATGTTGGCCCATTCCTCCATGCAGATCTCCTCTAGAGCAGGGATGTTTTGGGGCGGTCACTGGGCAACAAAGACTTTCAACTCCCTCCAAAGGTTTTCTATGGGGTTAAGATGTGGAGACTGGCTAGGCTACTCCAGGACCTTGAAATGCTTCTTACGAAGCCGCTGCTTCGTTGCCCTGGCGGTGTGCTTGGGATCATTGTCATGCTGAAAGACCCAGCAACATTTCATCTTCAATGTCCTTGCTGATGGAAGGAGGTTTGCACTCAAAATCTCACGATACATGGCCCCATTCATTCTTTCATCCAACTGTTCACTGTGCTGCCTAGACAGCAATGAAATTTCTATACTTATATGGAGTCTATACAGCACAGGTTTTTAACCAGCACGTTAAAAATCCGGCAGAATATGCAACATGTACATTCAATTGCACGGGCTGACGGCATAAACTAAAACTGATCGCGGTTTATATCACTGATTTGCACAAAAAACGCAGTCGGTTTTAGTTTTTGCCTGCATTTCTGCTTTCTGACGTTTTTTGTCCTATGCTGTGTGGTCCTGGCATTAACCCTGCCCAAAAAATGCAGTATTTTTCTCTTTGTATACCTCTTTTTTTCCTGCCCCCAAATAATGGCATGTGTGCATTTGTGTCGGGGGCATCGCTAGGGTCCTAAAACATCGGGGGCCCGAGCATTCTCTGCCTACCTCCCAATTTTTAAGATGGTCTGAGAGGGACATCTAGGGCGACATCTATGAGTTCAACTAATTTTTTGGCAGTACATTGCCGGTTCTATAGATACATGAACAGGCTTGCGGCCAGACTTGGCGCAATGTGTAACCTGATGACACATTTTAATGGGCCAAAATTTGGTGCAAAACTACCATACAAAGTTTGGCACATACCACTCTATGCGCCAGAAATGTTTCCTCCACACTTTCATTCATACTGTCGTATTATACACTCCTCTATATCTACTTAGAACTGGTACGTTGGGGCCAAGTCACAAAAATGGCGCATGCGAATTCCTAGATGTCGCCCTTAGTGACACTCTAGTGATACTGCATAGTGATACTCTATGGTATAACAAGTTTTTATAAAAAATTTAATACAAAAATCATTAGTATACAGATATTTTTATGGTCTATATTTCACAAAATGATGAAACAATATTTAGGTTGCAGACTAATATACAGTCAGAAGCCCAACAGGTTTTCTTTAGAGCAATAAAGTAAGTTTATTAATGTTAATTTAATTTGCATGTTAAAAAAAGAGGGACATTCAAAAAGCAAAGAGGAACAGAGGGACATGGGTTAAAATAAGGACTGTCCCTCCAAAAGAGGTAGTCCTCTGTGTTATGTTTTGCCCACTAGGGCTGGGCTCCATACAGTGACCATATAGTGGTAGACCCCAGTATACACAGGCTCTGCAGACTGTATATTACCTCCATACAGTGACCATATAGTGGTAGACACCAGTGTACACAGGCTCTGTAGACTGTATATTACCTCCATACAGTGACCATATAGTGGTAGACACCAGTGTACACAGGCTCTGCAGGCTGTATATTACCATCATATAGTGACCATATAGTGGTAGACACCAGTGTACACAGGCTCTGCAGGCTGTATATTACCTCCATACAGTGACCATATAGTGGTAGACACCAGTGTACACAGGCTCTGCAGGCTGTATATTACCTCCATACAGTGACCATATAGTGGTAGATACCAGTGTACACAGGCTCTGCAAACTGTATATTACCACCATACAGTGACCATATAGTGGTAGACTCCAGTGTACACAGGTTCTTCAGACTGTATATTACCTCCATATAGTGACCATATAGTGGTAGACACCAGGGATTTACAGGTGATGTCTTCTCTGGTGGAAGTTGCCCTCTTTCTCCATTCGCTACAGACCGCCATGCCAACTTCCCCCGGCTACGGCTCGTCCCTGAAGAATTTACCACACAAACATCTTAGAAATCTTTGCCAGCACCTCTCTACCTGTTCCCACCTCTCAATAAACTCCCCATGGGGTAATAGTTGGAGGTAAGAGGTAATGGGGTAATAGATCAAGGTGATGAGGGGTTATGAGGTGATAGGTGGAGGTTGTATTCAGTGTTGGACTAAGATGCCGAGGTTCCACCAATGGGGTTGATTCTTGGTGCCCACCAGTGGAGTAGTCCCCGGGCGGCCGGGACGCTATCCCCCCAAGCCGGCCGATCGTTGGGGTCCTAAGCCGCTCCCAATCGCTAAGCTATCGGCTTAGCGGCTTGGACCTTGGCGACGGCACGGTGGGGGACTAAACTGTATGTGCGTCCGCCGGCGCAAATATATTAATGCTTCAGCGGAGCAGAGAGCTCCGCAGTACTCGTGGCCGCAGTCAGATGCGGCTCTGTGCGCGCCGGAGTGCACTGGCGGGGGCGCGTCATCACCGGGCCCGCGCCGGCCTGGTGAGGTCACGCCGCTAAGTAAATCCGGAGCACGACAGCGACAGCGGCAGGGGCGAGGTCGGTAAGTGCTGTCAGGAAATTACTTTAATTTAGCGCTATTCAGGCAGGGGCCTATTATCTACTGTTATATGTGCAGGGAGGGGGTATTATCTTTTGTTATTTGTGCAGGGAGGGTTGCTATTATCTATTGTTATATGTGCAGGGAGGGGGGCTATTATCAAATGTTATATGTGCAGGGGGGGGCTATTATCTACTTTTATATTGCAGGGAGGGGGCTATTATCTATTGTTATATGTGCAGGGGGGGGGCTATTATCTATTGTTATATGTGCAGGGAGGGGGGCTATTATCTATTGTTATATGTGCAGGGAGGGGGGCTATTATCTACTGTTATATGTGCAGGGAGGGGGCTATTATCTACTGTTATATGTGCAGGGGGGGGCTATTATCTACTGTTATATGTGCAGGGAGGGGGGCTGTTATCTATTGTTATATGTGCAGGGAGGGGCTATTATCTACTGTTCTTTGGGCAGGGAGGGGGGCTATTATCTATTTTTTATATGTGCAGGAGGGGGCTATTATCAAATTGTTATATGTGCAGGGAGGGGGGCTATTATCTATTTTTATGTGCGGGGAGGGGGGCTGTTATCTATTGTTATATGTGCAGGGAGGGGGGCTGTTATCTATTTTTATATGTGCAGGGAGGGATGCTATTATCTACTGTTATATGTGCAGGGAGGGGCTTTTAAACTACTGTTATATGTGCAGGGGGGGGGGCTATTTATCTACTTTTTATATGTGCAGGGGGGCCTATTATCTACTGTTATAATGTGCAGGGAGGGGGGGCTATTATCTATTGTTATATGTGCTGGGAGGGGGCTATTATCTACTGTATATGTGCAGGGAGGGGGCTATTATCTACTTATTAAACATGCAGGGAGGAGCTATAATCTACCTACATATGTCTGTGAGGCCTATAATCACCTACATATGTGCTTTTGAGGCCTATAAGCTCCCTAAATATACACGTGCTGTGGGCCTATAAGCTAATCTATATACCTGCAGGGGACCTAAACTGCCTATATACCTGCTCGGGGACCTAAACCTGCCTATATACCTGCTGGGGGACCTAAACCTGCCTATATACCTACTGGGGGACCCATAACCTGCCTATATACCTGCTGGGGGACCTAAACCTGCCTATATACCTACTGGGGGATCAATAACTTGCCTATATACCTACTGGGGGATCCATAACCTGCCTTTATACCTGCTGGGGACATAAAAAACTACACACCACCTACTGGGAAGATAATAAAATATATAACCACCTTTTGGGGGGCGTATAACTTACTGGGGACCCTTTTACCTTCACTGGGGGGACACATAATTTACTGCGTTTTGAAGTCGCTAACAGTCTTTAAGCCGGTGTTAAGGCCTCAGCTCAAAATCAGTTGAAAGAGTCAGCAATCGACTCCGCGGACTCCAGTCGGTTGTTAAGGCCTCAAGTCGATTGTTAAGACCTTAGCAATCGACTCCGGGGACTACAGTGGAGATGATTCTGGGTGCCCATCAGTGGAGAGGATTCTGGGGGCCCACCAGTGGAGTGGATAGAGTTTCTTTTAAACTGCATATACAACCTTGGTAGAGGCTGAAAGAGAGAGAGAAAGAGGGGCAAAACGCAAGAGGCAGAGTATGAGACATGTATAGCAGCTGTAGTATGGGCATCCAAATTAACTCCACTGGTGGGACCCAAGAATCCACTCCCCTAGTGGGCCCCAAGAATCCACTCCCCTGGTGGGCCCCAAGAATCCACTCCCCTGGTGGGCCCCAAGAATCAATTCCACTGGTGGCCCCAAGAATCAACTCCACTGGTGGGCCCCAAGAATCAACTCCACTGGTGGGACCCAAGAATTAACTCCACTGGTGGGCCCAAAGAATCAACTTTACTGGTGGGCCCAGAAATCAACTCCACTGGTGGGCCCCAAGAATCAACTCCACTGGTGGGACCCAAGTATCATCTCCACTGGTGGGCCCAAAGAATCAACTTAACTGGTGGGCCCCCAGAATCAACTCCACTGGTGGACCCCCAGGATCAACTCCACTGGTGGGCCCCAAGAATCAACTCCACTGGTGGCCCCAAGAATCCACTCCGCTGGTGGACCCCAAGAATCCACTCCACTGGTGGGCCCCCAGAATCAACTCCACTGGTGGGCCCCAGAATCAACTCCACTGGTGGGCCCCAAGAATCAACTCCACTGGTCAGCCCTAGGCCCCTTAGTGCAACATTGTAAGCATGTATATGCAGTAAAAGAAAATGCAGGTCTGACATGCTCTGGAGTTCATTGGAGGTTTCCCCTGCTCCCCTCTGGGCCAGTTTAAGCCTGGTTGTATTATATGTCACACTAGGCTGTATAACGCTATGTTAGGGGAAGGGGCAGGAGAGGAGTACAGGCCACAGCATATAGGCACAATCTCCTGGCAGGAGATAGAGATTGTGCTGTGGCTGTACCCCCAGAATCATATTGTATAGCCTATAGTCTATCCCCTGCACCCCAGAAGATCAACTGCCATTACCTGCAAGGGGTGCAGGGAATGGAGATTAGTACGTTCATGTTTTTTGTAGTGTTTCTATTTTTCTACAGGTTTTGGACTACGTCGTATCGGGGGGATCCATTTATTTAATAAAATGGTCAATGAGGGCTGGTGTCAGGGAGCGTTTATTTAAATAAATTGTTTTTTTTCCCCTATCAATTCCATGTTTTAATTTTTTCCCAGTGTAAGTTATGGAGGAGTCTGACAGATCCCTCTCCATTATTATCGCTGTGGCTTGGTTTCAGCCAGTGGTGTTTTTCATCACCTCAAGACTGACAATAACCCTGCCTCCCTATTACCCTAGTACCCAACACCGGGTTACTGTCAGAAACAGAAGATCTACTGTGATTGTCCACTTCTGGGTCAGCAGCAGGCTAGTATTTTTAGGATGTGAAGGGGACAATATCCATGGACCTTTCCATCATGATAGTATCAGGCTGCAGCTGCTGGTTTTACCTTGACTGGTTAGTGTTTGTTTTATTTTTTTATATTTATTCAAATTATTAAAAAAGAAGATGAAACAGGGTCCCCATATTTTATACTACTGAATATCTTCCACCTTGGAAATATATTATAGTCCCAGAGGTAACTGGAGCTGTCAGGGGATTCCGCTTATACAGCCTCAGTCAGCTGCTTCACAGTAATCAGTAAGTCTATTTTAGACCATTTTTAATGTATTTCTTATTTATTAATTCAAGTACAAATTTTTCAAACAAAGGCAATATTTACATAACCTGTGGTCTGACATCTTTTCACATTGAAGCTTTATCATATCTGTCATATTGCAATAATATATTCTGTAACGGTCTGGTAGTGGATCCGCTGGACCACCGCAGGCGATGGTGGAAGCCCACACCAGGGAGCGGAATCTAAGTAGGTCCCGGTATTCACCAGAGCCCGCCGCAAAGAACACTAAGGACCCGGGAAAGGGGCCCCAGCGGGGGGGCCCCGGATTTAAATAGGAACAGTCCCCGGGCAAAGACCAATTCCCGGGCGCACTGTCCCTTAAATTTCACAGTCCCGCCGTGCGCCGCCCAGGGAGCGGGCCGGCGCTCCGGGGGGGACAGAGGCGGACAGAGAAAAGGACCTGGGGGGTAAGTAACCCGGGCCGTACAGGGGGTGGCGGACCCCAACCCCGACTGCGGACGGGGCGCCGCAGGGGCTCGGGGCACGGATCCCCCTGCGACCCGACGAAGCGCAGGGCACCGTACAGTCCCCCCACCCCCCCCCCCCCCCTGTAACCTCCCCTTTTCCTAGGTGGGAAATTTTCGGATGGTGCTGCGGAAAAGGATTTCTCCTCCGGTTCCCAAGACCTCTCCTGGGGCCCAAACCCCCTTCCACAACTAAGAAAATCGCTTCCCTCTATTCCCTCAACCCAAGATCCCTTGCCTCAAAAGACATTGGGGCACCCCCCAGACTAGAGGAACAGACTTCAGGGAAAAAAGGGTTAAGGACCGGGTTTAGTAAGAGACTGGAAAGAGTTGGGAATTCGCATGGTAGGGGGAAGCCGGAGTTTGAGGAGCCCGGGGTTAATGCACAAGGACTCAAGGCCCAGAAGCGGGTTCCAGTTTGTAGGAATGCATCTTAAAGGCGGACATATCTTGCCACAGCCTACCTTGTCACCCGGGAAGAAGACAGGAGGAGGACTTCTTCTTTTATCGCTTGAATCTTCGAGCGCTCGAAGCATGGAGCAAGATGATCGGGTCTGGTGAACAGATGGTCTTCATGTCTGGACCAGTGCGTCCACCGTTGGAACCTCAATGGGGATGCAATAGAGGAGAGGAGGTCGGTGATGCAGACCGTATACGATGAGAAGGTGGAGACCCCCGCGGACTCTGAATCTAGGGAGTTATACGAGAACTCTGCCCATGGTAGCAAGTTGGACCGCAGTCGCTTGCGTGCAAGAGGGCAAAGTGCTAATAGAACATCCCAAGACCTGTTACCCCACTGTCACCTGACCATTCGTCTGAGTGGTAAGCGGAAGAGAAGTCAGCTTCACCTGGAGTTGGGAACACAGTGCTCGCCAAACCTGGAAACAAACTGGACCGCGCCGAATCCGGACGATTTGCAGGGGAGGACCCGAATGCAGACCGGAACACATGGGAAAAGAATAGCCCGCTCAGACGGGGGCAGACGAGCAGGCCATGCAGCGGACAAAATGAGAACCGCCACTTGGAGAACCGATCTGTGATCACCCAAATGATGCAGTTGCCAGCCCGCCCCAAGGAGTAACCTCTTTAAGTCCATAGCAATGGATGGTCCATGGTGAGTTGGGTAGGGAGTGTCTGTAGTAGACCTCTCGCCGCTTGTGACGTGGCGTCCTTGTTTGCGGGCACGGAGTTACAAGACTGACACGAAATCTTTGACATCCTAACGAGCTATGAGCACCCAAGTAAACCTGGGTTATCAAGATGGAAAGTTTATTCGGGTGTCCGGATAGACCGCCACCAAGCGAGCAATGTCCCCATTCCAGGATGCGTCAGCTGGAGAGCAGGCGATCTTAGGTCTTCCCCGGGCCGAACCTCCGGAGTCGACGAGAGCACCAGGATAAGGACGTTCAGGGTGAATTATGTCCCGGGGTATCTTCTTCACCCACCGAGTGCAGAGAGGCATGGTCGGGCCGTCGGTCTTCATTCCTGTCCTTGGTCCACCGGGCTGGAAGTGGATCTTGGGAAGTGCGAACCGGGAGAGAGAAGAGCGACCCCTAGCGGCTGCTCTGGGGTTATAGTCTTGAGTCCCGTCTGGAGGTATTGGAGGTTTTTGTGGTCTGAATAGATGCGGATGGGATGGCGAGCACCTTCCAGCAGATAACGCCATTCCTCCAACGCCAGCTTGATAGCTAGTAGCTCCCGATCGCCAATCGTGTAGTTCCTCTCGGCCGAGGAGAACATCTTGGAAAAGAAGCCACACGTTACGGTCTTGCCCGTGGGCACTTTTTGCGTAAGGACTGCTCCGACCCCCACAGACGAAGCATCCACTTCCAATGTGAAGGGTCTCGCGGGGTCCGGCCGCGAAAGGATAGATGCTGTGGTAAAGGCAGACTTGAGCTTAGAGAATAACTCTTCAGCTTCTGAGGGCCAGCTGCGCGGGTTAGCGTGTTTCTTTGTAAGTGCCACTATCGGGGCCACTAGCGTAGAGAAGTGGGGATTAATTGGCGATAGTAGTTACAGAACCCCAGGAAACGCTGTATGGCGCGCAGGCCGACAGTTTCGCTGGGTCCATCCGTAGGCCTTGGTCAGAAATGATGTATCCCAGAAACGGAAGGCTGGTTTGGTGGAAGAGGCACTTCCCTAGCTTGGCATACAGATAGTTCTCTCGAAGACGCTTTAACACCAGACGAACATGGCTGCGGTGGGTCTCGAGGTCAGGAGAGTACACCAAGATAACATCTAGGTAAACCACTACGCAGGTGTAGAGATGGTCTCTGAAGTGGTCATTCACGAGCTCGTGGAAGACGGCAGGCGCATTACACAGTCCGAAGGGCATCACCAGGTACTCGAAGTGCCCGTCCCTGGTGTTGAAGGCCGTCTTCCATTCATCGCCCTTGCGGATTCGGACCAAGTTGTAGGCCCCTCTCTGATCCAACTTGGAGAAGATCCTTGCGCCCCGCAGACAGTCAAAGAGCTCTGTGATCAACGGCAGGGGGTACCGGTTTTTCACCGTGATCTTGTTCAGACCCCGGTAGTCTATGCAGGGCCGTAAGGAACCGTCCTTCTTTTTTACGAAGAAGAACCCCGCCCCCGAGGGAGAAGAGGACTTCCGAATGAACCCCTTCCGGAGATTCTCCTGGATGTACTCCGACATGGCCTGTGTCTCTGGAACAGATAGGGGGTAGACTCTGCCCCGAGGAGGACTGGTGCCAGGCAGTAAGTCAATCGAGGAGTCGTAAGGACGATGCGGAGGAAGACTCTCGGCTTGTTTTTCAGAGAACACGTCAGCGTACTCCAGATACTCGGGCAGCAGACCGGGACGTGGCTCACGAAGGATCGAGCGAGAGCAGGAAAGCACCGGGCGAGGTGCCACCAAACAACGCCCCCGACAGTTGGGACCCCAACGAGTTACTTCTCCAGACGTCCAGTCCAGCGTAGGAGAGTGGAGCCGCAGCCTGGAAGTCCATGGAGGACCGCCGACGAGGAGCGAGGCAACACGTAGAAGGAGATCTCTTCTTTATGTAGCACCCCCACGTGGAGGGACAGTGGCTTGGTGGCAAACTGGATGGTATCGCTAAGCAGCTTCCCGCTGACAGACGAGATAGCGAGCGGTTTCTCCAGGCGTACCACTGGAAGACGATACTGTCTCACCAGAGACTGATGGATAAAGTTCCCGGCTGAGCCCGAATCCAGAAATGCCGGAACTTGGAACGAGATTCCAGCTTCAGACACGACCTGTACTGGCATCAGCAGGCGTGGAGAGGAGGAGTTTGCACCTAGGAATGCCTCTCCCACAGAACCTAGGTGCGGGAGTTTCCCGCATGCTTGGGACGCTTGGGACAATTCCTCCGGAAATGTTCTGGGCTGCCACAGAAGAGGCACAAGTTCCTTAGCCGACGCTGGGCCAACTCTTGCTCAGTGAGACAAGCCCGATCAATCTGCATGGGCTCGTCGGTGGAGGTTGGCGACTGTGGCGCAGGAGGCTTCTGGAACACCGGTGCCAGGAGGGGAAACCGGCGAGGTTGGGCTAGCTGACGCTCTTGCCGAAGTTCCTCCTCCCGTTCAAAGAAGCGCACATCAATGCGGATGGCTAACCAGATTAAGTCACTGAGGGAAGACGGGAGGTCTCTAGCGGCCAAGACGTCCTTAACTCGGCTTGAGAGCTCTTTCTTGAAGGTGGCACACAGAGCGGCCTCGTTCCATGACAGTTCTGAGGCTGAGGTGCAGAATTGCACCGCGTAGTCTCCCACAGACAGGTCCCCCTGGCATAGGTTTAGGAGGGCTGGTTCCTCGAATACACTGCGGTACTCACTGAGGAACAACTGTAGGTCCGCTGTCACCGAATCGTTCCTGTCCCACAGAGGTGTAGCCCATGCCAGGGCCTTCCCGGAGAGCAGGCTGACCACGAAAGCCACTTGCGCACTTCGGACAGGAACTGATCGGCCATCAGCTCTACGTGCATAGAACATTGGGTGATGAACCCCCTGCAGAGTTTCGGGTCTCCGTCGTACTTGGTCGGGAGCGACAACCGAAGCTTGGGGCCCCCCAGGGCCTCAGGAACCGTTGAGACAGGAACAACCACAGGAGGTGCCGACGGTTGCTGCTGCTGAGTGGTGATGAACTGCTGCATCAGGGAGGAGAGATGCTCGAGCTGCTGCGCTTGCACGGTCTGCTTCGACTGCTTGACCACGACGGTGGTGATGCTGGCGACGCTCGGCAAAGGTACCCGGCCGGATCCTACTGTAACGGTCTGGAGGTGGATCCTCTGGACCACCGCAGGCGATGGTGGAAGCCAACACCAGGGAGCGGAGTCTAAGTAGGTCCTGGTTTTCACCAGAGTCGCCGCAAAGCGGGATGGACTTGCTGCGGTGGGAATCTACCAGGTCGCTTCCACTGGCGGGGCTTGCCTGCGGTGGCGGCCAAGGGTAGGCGTAGTACAGATTCGTCAGGCAGGCTCGTAGTCGGGGACAGGCGGATGGTCAGGACAGGTGGCTCTGGTTCGTAGACGTGGACAGGCAGACGGTCAGGACAGGCGGCAAGAGTCGTGGTCGGTAAACGTGAGCAAAGGGTACGGTACACGGGAAGACAAGACAAAGCTTTCTGGAACGCTTTCTCCAAAGGCAAGAACACTAAGGATACGGCAAGGCAGCCAGGAAGAGGCCGGACTAAAATAGGAACAGTGCCCGACAATGACCAATTACCGGCGCACTGTCCCTTTAAATTTCACAGTGCCGCCATGCGCGCCGCCTAGGGAGCGGGGCCGTGCGCGCCGCGGGACAGAGGCGGACAGAGCAGGAGCGTTGCCGGGTAAGTGAACGCCGGCCGTGACAGGGGGGTGAGCGGACCCCGGACAAGATGTGCGGGACGGGGTGACGCACGGCGTCGGGGCACGGATGCCCCTGCGACCCGGGACAAGGGTCGCAGGGGCATCTGTGACACATTCATCCATCTATAGGGGTAGTATAATCCAGAGCAGAGGTCATTGCCTCCACTTGCAAAGACACTTTGGACGACAAGTCAGATTTCAGCTGCGGCATTTTTTTGGGTGTGTTTTGCGCCAAAAAACTGTTGCAGTCCTATTCTATATATGAACAGTCGTACACTGTTTGCATTAAGCACGACACATTTGAATGCGCCTAAGGTATGCAATGCTATGCAATGCATACCACATGCCAGATTTAAACACAATTGGCAGCATCTAAGAATTTGCATGCAGCATTTTTTTGGCGTCTATTTCACAAAAAAACTGCTGGCACACTGTTCTATATGTGGCACAACACATTTTAATGCTCCTAGAATGCGTCAAAGTTTGATGCGAAACTGTCATACAAAGTTTGGCGCGTTACATTCTATCAGGGCTGTGGAGTCGGCAAGCCAAAGCCCCGACTCCGACTCCTCAATTTCCCAAACCTCCGACTCCTGATTCCGACTCCTGACTTCGACTCGCTCATACACGGCGCATGTTTAAGTGATAACTTTACTGTAGTAAAATGCTCCCATCAGGCTGTTTTATCACCTTATGATACAATAATCAAGCTATTTAGGTAGAACAGACACTGACAAGCAAAAGGGTAACAATGTTTTGATCTTTTGAACACTTGTGGGTAGAGTTGAAGAAAAAGCTGTATTTGTATCCAAGTCCAGTCTGCACCAACATTGGGAATGTGTAGAAGAGACCTTGGATCAGATTTTGGTCAAGACCTGCTTGAATCTGATTCAGAGCCCAGAAGGATTTAGGCAGTATTGAAAACCAAAGGTGGATTTCCCAAATACTAACAAAATAATAAAAATTTACATTTCGATTTTAGGAGCAAAACAGTAACAATGCAGTTACAGGAAAGAGTCTGCAGAACTAAGCAGATGCTCAATACTTGCAAGTCAAATTTATGTATAAGATATGTAAGATGACTGTATATAAAATTACAGTAGCCTCATGCACAAAGCTGTAGTGGATAGTGAGATATGGAGCCTGAAAGTCTCACAAGTTCAAAACATTGTTACCCTTGTGCTTGTCAGTGTAAAATATATTTATTGGACAGAACTTTAGAACACAAAAAAATTGTAAATATGCAAAACATTGCAGGAACATTTGTGGAGTCGCTGAATTTGTTCTGAGAAATAGTATCGCCTCATCAGATCCTGCATACATGACCTCACATCTGATATCATTGTTTCCAGGCTAGAGAACGGCCTCTCTACACTAACTTGGGTTGGGGGCAAAGCGGTGACCACAGGGGCAACATCTCTAACAATGTCAGGGTATAAAGGAATTGCCTCAGCCACAGTCAGGTCTGATGAATGGTTGAACTCTTCTACTTCTTTGAAAGCAGGTAAAAAAAATTTTGCTGAAATCTGTTTGCCCTGGGAGCGGAATCTTTTCCCCTGGGGCAGCGCTTTGCCTGCTCCATGTCATCAATTACACTCCTCATGTGACTGAAGATATGGGAGCAGTAGCAGTGGCCGGACCCAATTCCTCTTGCTCTTTGCAGTGTATTGAACTAACTGGAGCAACTAATTATATATTTTGGAAGTCAGAGTTGGTCCCTTTTATGACGACTCCGACTCCTGCAAAATAGGCACCGACTCCAACTCCACAGCCCTGCATTCTATGCATCATACAAATTTTGGCGCATTACACTCTATGCACCATACAAAGTTTAGCACATTACACTCTATGCCCATACAAAGTTTAGCACATTACACTCTATGCACCATACAAAGTTTAGCACATTACACTCTATGCCCATACAAAGTTTAGCACATTACACTCTATGCACCATACAAAGTTTAGCACATTACACTCTATGCACCATACAAAGTTTGGTGCGTTACACTCTATGCACTGTACAAAGTTTAGCACATTACACTCTATGCACCGTACAAAGTTTAGCACATTACACTCTATGCACCATACAAAGTTTAGCACATTACACTCTATGCCCATACAAAGTTTAGCACATTACACTCTATGCCCATACAAAGTTTAGCACATTACACTCTATGCACCATACAAAGTTTGGTGCGTTACACTCTATGTGCCAAAATGTTTGACACATAGCACTTTCATTCATACTGCCGTATTAAACAGTCCTCTACATCTATTTAGAACTGGTGTGTTGGCACCAAGTTAAAAAAAAATGGCGCATGCAAATTCATAGATGTAGCCCAATGTGTCTATGCAAGAGGAGGCAATGAACTCTGATCTGGACTATACCCATATGGATGGATGAATGCATTAACACAATAGGACGCATATGATGTGACTATAAGGAAATTTTTCCACGGATTTGCAGAGGGTATTGTGCGCTTGTATACCAGTTTTTTTTTGGAAATACATGTTGGGCCCCAGGAAAAGTGGAGGGGGAAGGACATGCCTTATTCTCCTGCCACGCTGTACGCGTTGGGGAAAATGGACTGTAATCACAGCTCTCATAGAGAGCTATGATTACTGTAGTTGCGGTCTGTAGTTCGGGATAACTTGCAGCACAATTACACCACGAAGTACAGATTGCAAAGGCACCGTGTGAATATTCACTGTGAAAAGAAGCCAGATCACAGGTTATGTAAATTTGTCTTTTGTTTTGAAAATTTGCGCTTGAATTAGTAAATAAAAAATGCATTTAAAAAAATGGTCTAAATCAGACTTGGCTGACTGTGAAGCAGCTCCTCATTTCTCATAACCAGCCAAAGTAAAACGACGCTGAAGGGATACTATCAAAGGGGATGGTCCTGGATATTGGTCCTTCCCCAAAACAAAAAAAAAACCCAGCTTGACGCCGTCTCAGAAGTGAATCCTCTCATTAGATGCTCCCTCTCATGATGCAACCCACTTTACGGAAAACCCATTGTGCGGGGGTGAGGGGGGGTAATAATAAGAGGGGGTTGGTTTCAACCTTGTGGTGATCAAAAAAACACTAGTGGACACCAGCCCCCAGCGCTAGAAATGGAGAGGTATTTGTCAAATGCCTCCATTATTGACACTGGAATAAAATAATTAAAATAGAAACAACTGAAAATAAAAAAATATTTACGTAAACACTCCCCATCACTATCCTTTGTTGATCACTGTGTTAAAGAAATAAATGCAACTGGTCCGTTGTAGTCAGGGCCGGGACGACGGGTAGGCCAAGGTAGGCGACCGCCTAGGGCGCCTACCTCAGCCATCCCTAAGGGGCGCCGTCAGGGCCCCGACCCTCCCCCGGGCTCCAGGCCGCTGCGGGGGCCTAAGGCCGGGGTCCTGTGACCGCTTTGCGGAGCGGAGCAAGCGCTCCCTGCCCCGCAACAGTGTCCCCGCCCCCCCGGGGGATCGTGGATCCTCGGAGCTCGGGGCCCGACACGCGGGGCGCCGGGTCCTCACAGCGCTGAGGACCCCCCCCGGGGCCCCCGTGCCCTCAGCCGGCAGGTCCATTGAGGATTCATCGCGCGCTGCCTCTCCTGGGGCCCACAGCGCGTCACAGGGCCCGGGCCCCGAGGAGTGCCGAGGGCCGCGGCTGAAGAGGACAGAAGGGGAGCGCGCCCCGGGGAATTGGGTAATTTTTAAATGTTGTTTTTTTTAATGCCTGCCTTTAGCCCCCATTTTTTGCCTGTGCCCCCAAAACCCTGCCTGTGGCCCCCTTTATCCCCCCCGCGGCCCCAATGCCCCCTGCGGCCTAAAATGCCTGCCTGGGGCCCCCCCATAATCAAGTTCCCCAACTTTCAAAAAAAAAAAAACAGGAACTTCAGTCCCCGGCTATGCCCCCCGGGCCAAAAATTTGCATGGGACACGCCCATCTTGCGGTATACCACCCCTTTCAAAAAGCCACACCACTCCACCTACGCTAAGGCTTTGGAAAAAACCCAGGTAGAGCCCTTATAGCCAGGTATTAGCCCCCAAAACCCCAGGTAGTGCCCCTTACGGGCCCGGTAGATGCCCCCTTGAAAGCCAAGTAGATGCCCCCTCTGAAAACAGGGGAGAGCCAAATTTGTAGCCGGTAGATCCCCCCTTTTTTAGCCAGGTAGGTTTTCCCCCCCTTTTTTAGCCCGGTATTTCCCCCCCTTGTTACCAGGGAGGGCCCCCACGTTAGCCCGGAGGGCCCCCACTGTTAGCCAAAGGGATGCCCCCCTTGTTAGCAGGAGTGCCCCCTTTTGTAGCCAGGTATGCCCCCCTCTGTTACCAGGTGTGCCCCCATCTTTGCCCGGTAGTGCCCCTCTGTTGCCAGGGAGTGCCCCCCCGTTGCCAGTAGTGCCCCCTTTGTTGCCAGGTAGTTGCCCTCTCGTTCCATAGAACCCCTAAAACAATAAAAAAAAAAAAAAAAAACCAATTACCTTACGGGTCCTGCACGCGGCAGCTCCTGCCCGATTCCAGCGCGAGGGGGAAATGGGCAGCCGGTCATCCCCGCAGCCCCCTGTCCTTTTCCCCCGCGCCGCTGACCCGTTGTGCGGCGCACACACCGGCGCCGTCATACAGGGAGAGGAGGGAGGAGGGGCATCCCTCCCCCTTTCCCCCCGCACAGGAGACCCCCGGGCGGTGAGCGGCCGCGCGGCCCCTTCCCCGCCTTAGACGGGTCCGGGCGCAAAAAGACGCACCAGCCTTAAACCTTTCGCCGCGGAATTTAAAGGACCCCCGCCGCCTGCAGGCGGGCGGGAGGGTGCCCAACCCCCGGGAGGGCGGGGGGGGGGACCCCAAATAGTTGGACCCCCCCCCCCCAAAAAAGGGAGGTTGGCATGTTGCTATAATGCCTGCTGTGGCCCCCAAAATTGCGCCTGTGGCCCACTATATCCCGCCTGCGGCCCCTATAAAGCCTTCCTGCGGCCCCCAATAATGCCTGCCTGTGGCCCCCAAAATCCCGCCTGCGGCCCCCTAAATGCCTGCCTTGGCCCCCTATTCCCGCCTGCCCCCCCCTTAACCGCCCCGGGCCCCCTATTTCCTGCCTGCGGCCCCAAATGCCTGCCGTGGCCCCCAATCCCCCTGCGGCCCCTAATCCCACCCCCCCCCCCCCCCCCCCCCCGCGGCCCCCATAAAGCCTGCCCCGCGGCCCCCCATAATGCCGCCTGGGGCCCCCCTTATGCCTGCCTGAGCCCCCTAAGCCTTTTTGGGGCCCCCGTACCCTGCCTGAGCCCTGTACCCCTGCCTGTGGCCCCCTACGCTTGCCCTGTGGGCCCCCTTCCCGCCCGTGGCCCTCAAAGACTGCCCGGCCCCCCAAACGCCTGCCTGTGGCCCCATACCCCTGACCCCCGTGGCCCCCATACGCCGCCTGGGTCCCAAAACGCCCGCCTTGGGCCCCAAAAACCCTGCCCGTGGCCCCTATTCCCCCGCCGGGCCCCATAAGCCTGCCGTGGCCCCCTACGCCTGCCTGTAGCCCCCATTTTCGCCCCCGCCTGAACCCCTAGCTATTATTTGCCTGAGCCCCCCAGCATAACCTGCCTGGTGCCCCTATATTTTATTTTCCACCTGTCTAAGGGGACAAAACTAATACCCCGCCTGACTAAGGGCATTTTCTATATAGTATCTGACTAAGGGGCTTATATACCCTTTAAATTTAAGGGGTTACTGGAAATGTGAGGAATCTAAGTATTTGTGCCAAATCCCCAGGGACGAGTTTTGGGCCGGGACAATAGCATGAAATTTTGGGAACCATGGGGAAAAAAGAAGGGAAGGTGCGACGCTGATCAGAAAAAAAACGCTCCGTATCACTAAAAGTAACGCATGATCACTTATATTTCTGCGAGCCTACATACAACTAGTATTTCCACTATCTGGTACTGTAGGCGGTGTATATTAAATAAGAGCCGTGTACAGCTGGTAGCACATTGGGGGGGGTGCGTTGGTCAGGGTTGGCAGAATTATTTGACCTTAAGTGTAATGTTTTGGGTCTTGGTTTTGTAGGAGGGGTTTTTAGTAACATATTCTTTCCTTTTGATTTGCCCCATTTTCGGGGGATTATTTAGTGACTGTTATTTGGGGGTATCCCACTGTCATACGGAGGGGAGCGATTTTTTAAAAGAAATTTTGTCAGGGCTGATTTTTCATTGTGCATTTACTGCTGAGGAGATGGACGGGGGCATGTGGAATGTGCAGAAAATTAGTGACAGGACCTGGCGAGGGGTAAGGGAAATTTGGTTTTTGTGTGGGGGGGGGGGGGGGTATTTTTTTGAGAGCGGGGGGGGGGGGGCGCCTTGGCTGTACTGCCTAGGGCACCAAAATGTTGTCCCCGGCCCTGGTTGATTCAAGGGGAAACTGATGAAGTCCAAAAGGGAAATCCTAAATAAATAAAAAACATAGAAGATTGGGCATCGCCCAGATTATCTTGTCATGGGATATCCTATACAGCAATCAGGAAAGCTGGTTAGAGCATGAAGGGATGGGGTGAAGAAGATCACTTAGGTTGTGCGTGCCACTTCATCTATATAGTTAAGCTGTGGGAACAACCAATCAGAGATCAGCTTTCATTTCTTTATATGCTTGGGAAAAAATGAAATGGTTATTGGTCGCTTTTACATGTTTTGGTTTTTCTAGGGCCTGATGGTGTAGGACTATGATTGGTTCTATGACCTGATTGGTTTCTGTGGGCCTGATTGGTTCTAGGGCTCTGATTGGTTGCTGTACCCGGGGGTTTGCATGGGTTTCTGGTTGTTTGGGGCTTGATTGGTTGCTATGAGTCTGATTGGTTGCTATGAGTTCTGTGGGTTTTTTGGGGCTGGTTGCTAGGGCCTTTTCATCGCTATGGCTCTGATTGGTCTTTTTTTGGGGGCTCTGTTTGGTTGCTGGAGCTCGGGAAGGGGTAGTTTGGGTTTCTATGGCCTGTTTGGGTTCTAGGGCTTTACTGGTCTTAGGGCTCGATTGGTTGGCATATTCTGATTGGGTTTGTATGAGTTTGGGTTTTCTATGAGCTCTGATTGGTTCGTGACTCTGATTGGTTGCTATGAGCTTATTGGTTCTATAGTTGGTTGCTATGGGCACTGATTGGTTGCTTTGTGTTTGGGTTACTATGAGTTTCTGGTTGCTATGGGCATGATTGGTTGTTTGGGGCTTGGTTTTTTTTCTATGGGCTTGATTGGTTGCTATACCTGATTGGTTGCTAGATTTCTGATTGTTGTTTGGGGCGCTGGTGCTATGGGCTCTGTTTCGTGCTATGAGCCTGATTGGGTCCATGGGTCGTTGGTTGCTAGGAGCCTTTGGTTACTATGGGCTCTGATTGGTTGTTAGCCTGAGGGTTTGCCATGATTTGTTTGGGTGCTAGAGCTTGGTTTTATGACTTGATTGGTTCTGTGACTTGTTTGGTTGCTTGAGCTCGTTGGTTGCTATGACTCTGGTTGCTATGGGCAATGTTTGGGTTGCTATGGCTCTGGTTGGTTGCTATGGGCTCTGATTGGTTACTTAGTCGGGTTTTGCTAGGGGCCTGATTGTTGCTAGGGGTTTGGTTTGGGTTTTGCTATGGGCTTGTTTGGTTGAATGGGCTCAAATTGGTTACTGTGAGCTCTGTTTGGCTGCTTGAGCTCTGGTTTCTATGGCTCTGTTGGTTACTGTGAGCTTGATGGTTTGTATAGTTTGATTGGTTTTATGAGCCGGGTTTTGCATGGGCACTATTGGTTGCTTGGGCTTGGTTGGTTGCAAAATTTGCTTGATTGGTTCTATAGCTCTGGTTGTATGGGCCTGTTTGGTTGCTGGGGGACTGGTTGGTTGTAGGGCCCCGATTGGTTTATAGGGCTCTGATTGGTTACTGTAGCTCTGTTGGGTTTCCTATAAGCTTTATTGGTTGTTATGGGCCGTTTGTTGTATGGCTTGTTTGGGTTGCTTAGCTATGATGGTTGCGGGGGGCTGTTTTTGGTTTTGCTAGGGCAAAAAGGGGACCTTTCTGACTATTAGACAATTTTGATAAATGAGGCTCCATCTTCCATCAGTACACATCTCGTCTGTGTTTAGAGCTATGGAAACAATCACTGTTTCCCGCAGCCATATCTGACATTCCTCCCGGCTGACCGAATGCTGCGCCTCTGACAGTGATACAGACCTGCCGTGGGCTCAGACTTAATTTGGAAATTTTAGATTCTTAGATGAAGTAATGTAAAGACAGACAACGGAGATGTATGATCTGAGAGACGGGCTCTGCTAATGAGCCGCATTTCAATCAAAGTTCTAGTTAAAGGGACAGTAGTTTTAGGGATCACGGAGCCGGGAGCCTCCAGGGATCGCACTATGGACACCTCCCAAGTTTTTTTTATGGTCAAAGAGGGCGACTTATGGTTCATTGAATAAAATACGTCAGTTTTGTCAGGTATATTTGTTTGCTTTAGACGTTTTATTAGTTACAAATTAGCACAAAATCATTCATATATAGAGTTTTATGGTCCAAACTGAAACAAATGATTAAACTATGGATACATTGTAGCCTAATGTGCAGTTCGGAACCATGGAGAAGCTTTTTTGGGGCAATAGAGCAAGTTTAGCGATCAAGTCAGAAAGAGGGATATTTAAAGGGGTTTTCGCCAGTAGGTTTCACAGAGCCACACGCAACCTCAGACACGCACTTCCTGGTCAGGCTGTGGGTGGGTCTATAGCAGCAATTGACATATCAGCTCTGCTGTTCCTAGCTATTCCTGTTACACTGACATGACTACAAGAGGTTTATAAAGTGGAGTACACAAGGCTACACAGCAGTAAAGGGTGAAAGCTTCTCATTTAGTTAAAGGGGTTTTGCCAAGAAGTGAGTTCCTCACCTAACAGGCTGATACTCCCCTCTTGAGGCTTGAAAAAGGGGCGTTGTGTTTCTGTGTTTAAAAAAACAAGTACCTTCCCTGTGATGTCATCGCTCCACCTCCCATGCACGTTCCTGATACTCAGTCTCTGTAGTTGAGCAAACATTGTTTTGCTAATCCACAGAGGAGAACTGTATTGTGCACAAGCTCTATGCGTTTTATTTCTCCCTCTTATTTGCTCAGGAGAGAAGATAAGCTCAGCAGGCAGCCTTCTTTCATTCCTTCATGAAGGGCTACAGAGGGAGAGGGAGGAGGGCTGAGTAGGGAGCGTCAGCATGTTTACTCATGATAATTACATTACAACCAGTGGATTCTCTATACAAAAAACACAGGATCTTTCTCTCCAGTCCCTTCAAAGCTCGTTCATGTTCCCTGCCATCAGATAAGAAGTGCAAACAACGCAAGCGTGGCCTGATCAGCTCATGTCAGCTCCTGGTCGTGTCTAATGTAAACTATCAGGAAACTAAGGGCATGTAAGAAAGGCTGTAGATCTCAGAGGCTTCACTTTTTTTTATGACATATATTTAGAAAAGTGATTAAATACCCATTTTGGAGGATCCCACGTCAACATTACATCGTGGCAAAACCCCTTTAAATAAACAAAGTCTGTTGCTAGAGATAAGACCCTGCAGGAAGTGATTCACCATGGTCGAACTGACTGACTGACTTGCAGGTGTGAGTAAAAAAAAAATAATAATCCTAATTGTATGGGTGCAGAATCTACATGCTGGGATGTGCCGTTCCATGGCAGTTGTATGAGGCAGCTGATAGGGAACTACAAGTACCAGCATGTCACAACAGTATGAGTTTAAATACAATAGGGTTTATATATAGGTACATTTTATGGCATCTACAATGTCTTAATATGAGGGATAACAAGCAGGACAGTATTTATAATTCATAATTAGTTCTCTGGGTACTAAGCCTAAAGTCGCCCCCATTAGAAACATTTACACTCCCCAACTACATGGCGTCTTGCGGTGCGTACCTGTTCATCATTTAAGCCGTTACCCCTGTAGGGATTATAGGTATCATGGCGTTATTTTTTTCCTCCCTGTTAACGCTTTTATTTTTCTGTCTTCATACATGAGGGCTTATTTTTTGCAGAACAAGATGTACTTTTTAAAAAAAAAAAAAAAAAAAAAACAGAATTGCACTATTTTTACGGGGGTTTTGTTGTTATCCTGTTTCCCCAAAAATAAGACCTAGTGCATTTTTTTTATGCAATTCAGAGTTTGGCTGCTCATGCTGATGTTTGTGATGAAATACAGGTTGATGTTTTGTTCAACAATAAATGTGAATTATTGTTCATAGAAAAAAAAAATCCCCTAAAAATAAGTCTTAGCTCCTCTTTAGGAGCAAAAATTAATATAAGACACTGTCTTATTTTCGGGGAAACACCGTATGGAGTTCACAGTTCAGTATAAATGACCTGTCATTTGTATTCTGATGCGTCTTTTGGATCCGTTTATAGAATTGTCATGTCAATTCTTGATCTGTTTGCACAGCAGACGCCCCATATATAAAACTATAGGGTGCGTTTCTGCTGCAGCCAAAATGCATCCAAACACAGCGCACTTTGGGTGCATGTTGGATAAGTTTTAGCACAATCCAGTATCAGCAGCTCTACTAGCACTAGAAAGCAATCAAAAAGCGCATAGGAGCGATTGGAAAAGCATTTATGCTACATGAAAATTTGAGGTTCTTAGCGCACATGTTTGATCAAAACTGTAATGAGCCCACCTGCACAGGTTTTTAAATCAATGCAGTGTACCTTGTAGCTGGAATCTTCTCTCCTTGAAATGTGAAGGTCTGAACAGGCACCAAGAGAGGTAACATATAGAGTATGTTCCCACTTGTATTGAGGTCGCCTTGTCGATGGCAGGTGGGCTCATTACAGTTTTGATCAGGAATGTGCACTAAGAACCTCAAATTTTTATGTATTCAAAGTAGCAGAAATGCTTTTCCAATAGTTCCTCTGTGCCTTTTGATTGGTTTTTTTGTGCTAGTAGAGCTGCTGATATTGGATTGTGCTTGTATTTTGCTGCACCACCAGTGTGCACCTATGCTCATTTTTTTCCCCCCCAAAAAAACTTTTGGGCTGTATAGACCAAATTCTTTTTTTTATTTTTTTTATACGTTTTATGCAGCGCTTTTGGGATAGGCCGTGTGAACATCCCCAGTCCCTCACCCCCTCCTCTCCTGAACCTGCTATACGTTAATACCCATTAAGAGTGTGTAAACTACTTACACCCGGTATTTATGAAGATCTGACTGAGACAGGGCTTCTTCTGTGCCACAGGGAGGAGGTGAGCGTGCAGAGTGCTCTGTCATGTATGTGGAGCAGCAGAGGCGTAACTTCAAGCTCTTGGGCCCTACTGCAAAAAGTGAAATGGGGCCCTCCAGGCACCATGCACCATTTACAATACTGGTGTCTCCTTATGTGACAGGAAGGCTTTTGGGCCCCCTCAGGCTGCAGGGCCCAGTAGTGACTGCTACCACCGGCTCCCCTGTAGCTATGCCACTGTGGAGTAGCAGACCGAAGTCCTGTTGTTCCAATGTCCGCTCACCTCACCTCACCCTGCAAATCTTTCCCTCTCTCTTGTTGCCTGTTGCATCCCTTCCCTTTTTTATACTGTCGCCCAGCCTAAGAAACAGCCCTGCTCCTGTATTCACAGAGCAAGGTAGACAGCTGCCCGGGGCGGGCCTCCTGTGCTCATGGGGCCCCCAGGCAGGCGCCTACCCTGCCCAACGGGAAAGACGGCCCTGGTTATGACGGCTCATAAGTCCAATGTTGATAAGGGGTTAAAGATGGTGGTTCTAGCATTTCCCGTCTGGGGCAGGAAGCTTCCAGCATCCAAGTTAATGTATCTGCACCCCCACTCTCCCCGCAGAGGTGCAGAACGCAGTGAGAAACGGTACGCCGCATCGTCTCCCATTCATTTAGATGCTGCAGCTGTGATCTCTGCGGTGTTTAAAGGGTTAAACAGCAGGAAACAAAGCTGGCTTCATTTCCTGCTGTTACCGGTGGGTGTTATCTGTAATTAGCAGTTGAAACAAGTCTTCCGTGTAGCCAAATTATTGAGCAATGCTGCAACATAGGACCTTACCGACACCAGGATGTACTCCTATTTTAGTAAGAGGTTAATGGTTCCATTGACCGTACCATATCATGTACTGGGAAACCCTGGAACAATTGTTAGTCTGGTGGAACCTGAAAACAATGCAATTGCGGCATTTTTGTGGAGGGTTTTGTTTTAGGGAGTTGAATATTTAGTATAAATGACCTCATCTGTATTCGGCGGGTCGGTACAATTCCAGCTTTACCAAATTTATAGAGTTTTTTTTTATTATGTTTGACTACTTTTAAAAAAAGAAAAAACTTTACTCCAAAAAATGTACTTTGTGATCAATAACTTTTTTTTTCCTCCACTAGAGTCGTGTGATGGTTTGTTTTTTGCAGGACGAAGTCTAGTTTTTATATTTTTTTGTATTTATGACCTTTTCATCCTTTTTTAATTCCATTTTTACCGGGAAACGGGGTGACCAAAAAAAAAGCACAATTTTGACATTGGATATTCTTTAGTCTTTACGCTGTTCACTGTGCGGAATAAATAACTTGATATTAGGTTAGATTTTGCAGTAGACCCCTTTATAGAGAGTGATCAACTGCAAGGGATTGTGGGAGAACAGAAGATAAGTATGATCATCGATGGCTACAATCTTGCTGTAGACCCCTTTATAGAGGGTGAACCACTGCAAGGGATTGTGGGAGAACAGAATATGCATATGATCATCAATGGCTGCAATCTATGGAACCTCCTGAAATAAATCATTCACTATAGATTCAATGTATCTTCTCTTCCATATACAGTGGCGCGCTTAATAAATCATGGAAATAGAGTCTAAAACCGAACCCATTCATTTTTAATTAATTAAAAGAAGGGCATGATGGGAAATATTATCTCCAGCGTCTTCTCAGTTGACTCTTATTGTAATTTATTTTTAGGTTTTGTTGTTTGGAATGGGATACGCACTAATTAGCCGTATAATTGATCTCTGGGCCACCGTCATCTACTGCGAGGCACGAAAAGTAATCGCTGATAGAGTGGAATCCACTGGAAGGAGAACAATGGAGTAATTATCCAAGACCTTTACAATCGGCTTCCTCCTACTCACTCGTCTTATTACTTGGAACTTGTCAAAAGAAACGCCAACTTTTTTTTTTAATGGAAAATGTTACTTTGTTATCTCCTTATGTGTTATTCATCCACATTGGGATGGTCAATGTGCCGGGAACCCCAATATTCTCAAAATAAAGAGGCCGTAGTGCCCGAAACCATTTGATATTGATTAAGAATTAAAGAGGATGCATTGTAAAGTCAACCGCTGTCATGTTGTCCCTAAAGGGCATCATAGGGTCAGGGCTGGGGCGATGTGTAGGCAAAGATAGACAACCGCCAAGGGCGCCACTTCATCCCCGGCAAAAAAGGTGGTGCAAGGAGGTATGGAGTGGGCTGAATATTCCATTGGGGGTGGGGGGTTGTTTGGGGTTTGTGCCTTAGTTGCCTAGTTCCCCCATCCTTGTCCCAGTCCTGGCTGGGGTCCCATACAAATGTGGGCAAAACTGTTTATACCCCTCCGCTAGAGAAAGAAAATCCCACATTGGTCATTGAAATAACTTGAAACTAAGAAAAATAATAATGAATTTAAATTGACTGAAAATTAACTATTGAAAAGCAGACACTGCTTGTGAATTGTGGTTCAAACGGAAAAAAAAAAAAACATAAAAAAACTCTTCTAACTGGTCTGGACAAAAATGCTGGCCCCTTAACTTAATATTATGGTACACAACCTTTTGAGGAAATCACTGCAAACAAATGACTTCTTTAACTCTCAGAGACTTCAAAACCTTTCCAGAAGTATTTCGCCAACTTATGGTGAGCTGCTCCTGCTATTCACAGGTATTTAGCCCACTCCTCCTGCTCCAGCTGCCCACAGGTATTTGGCCCACTTCTCATGCTCCAGATGTCCACAGGTATTTGGCCCACTTATCATGCTCCAGGTGTCCACAGGTATTTGGCCCACTCCTTATCTTTGGCTGTCCACAAGTATTTGGCCCACTCCTCATGCTCCAGATTCCCACAGGTATTTGGCCCACTCCTCGTGCTCCTGCTGCCTACAGGTATTTGGCCCACTCCTTGAGCTTCATCTGTCCAGAGATATTTGGCCCACTCCTCGTGCTCCAGCCGTTCACAAATATTTGGTCCACTTCTCGTGCTCCAGCTGCCTACAGGTATTTGGCCTACTCCTTGTAAGCCTCCATCTATCTCAGGTATGAGGATGCTATCTCAAAACTTCAGGTCCACAGCTGTTCAATAGGATTTAAATCAGGGCTTATAGAAGCCACTTCAGAAGAATCCAATACTTTGCTAATAGATATTACTGGATGTTTTTAGTTGTGTGTTTTGGGTCATTATCCAAATGACCCATGACCTATGTCTGAGAACTAGCTTTCTGACACTGGTCATTATATTTTGCTCAAGAATGAGTGGATAGTCTTGAGATTTCATTGCACCCTCCAGAGATTCAATACATCCTGTGCCAGAGGCAACAAAGCAGCCCCAAAACATAACTAAGCCTCCCCTTTGTTTCACAGTAGTTACAATGCTCTTTTCTTGGTATGCTTCAATTTTGTGTCTGTAAACATAGAGCTGATGTGACTTGCCAAAAGCTCCAGTTTTGTATCATCTGTCCAAAAGACTTTCTCCCAGAAGCTTTGTGACTTGTCAATATCCATTTTGGAAAATTCCAGTCTTGCTTTTTTATTATCTGCTTTCAACAGTGTGTCCCTTCTCAGTCATCTTCCATTAACACTATTTTAGCAAAGACAGCAACGTATGGTGTTATCTGACATTGATGTACCTTGACCTTGGAGTTCACATTTAATCTCTTTGGAAATTGTTCTGGGCTCTTTGATTACCATTCATATTATCTGTCTCTTCAATTTGTCATCAATTTTCCTCTTGCGGCTTCATCCTGAATAATATGTGCAATTGTAGTAACAGGAACATCAAGCTGTTTGGAGATGCTCTTATAGCCTATGCCTTTAACATATTTGTTTATAATTTTCTTTCTTTTCTCCTGAGACAACTCATTTTGTCCATACTCATTGTGTTACACACCATGATACCAAACAGCACAGTGATTACTTTTTACCATTTAAATTGGCAGACTGGCAGATTACAAGTGATGCTATTTACAGTACCTCATTTTTTTCCAGATCAATTTAAAAAAAAAAAAAAATTGGTTTAACTTTAATTGAAATGCAATGTCTGTTTTTTAATAGTTGATTTTCAGTAAATTTAAATTTATTTTTACTTTTGACAGTTTCAAGTTATTTCAAAGACCATGGTGCATTTCTCTTTGTTTAAAGGAAGAGTACCAACAATTTTGTCCATGTGTGTTTATGTGTATTGTAGAAGGGTCAGAGGGACCGTCATAGACAGGAGGTATTTATCACCGAGGTGGCTGGCCTCGGTGATATGAAAAACCCATTAACTTGATGCCAGCAACAATTATTGCTGCTGAGCAGTTTTTTCTTTGTAGTCCGGGTCGGGTTTTTTATGGAGTGGCCCAAGAGTCTGGGTGGGACGGCCGCTCCAATACTCCAGCCAAGGTCTTACCAGCCAAATAAAAGTCAGCTGGTGCAGGAAGTCAGGAGGTGTGCTTCTGGACCTGAAATCAGAAGCTGTGCACTGCCAAACTGTGAGGCTGTGTAGGCCTGAGGACCTGAGCTACAAGTCGGTGAGACTCTGCATTTATGTTTGCTGATCTTCCTGCCTGACGAAAGGAGTTCTTATTTTGCCACTGTGGATTTATATGCTGAAGAGAACCTGTCTTTTGTTGTTGCACGTTTATGGACTTCCAATAAACCTTTGTTTATATGAACTGACTACCTGCTGACGTGCCTGCCTTTGTGCTGACCCCCTACAGTATGGTTAGTCACACCCGTATCTGTAGATAAGTTGTTAAGTGATATATAACACTAACCAGAGGTTCTGTGTCTTGCATTCCCCAAAAAGGTACAATTGAAATGAATGGTACTTACACACATTTTGGAAACTCCAAAAATTTCCAAACACTGCCCTAGTTGATCAGAAGCCATGACTCAATTGGGCTTGTGCAGTCCAAGTCCAGACTAGTAGTGTGAGTCAATGATTTTGAGAAGACTTCCCCTAGTATTGCTAGTTTAATTGTTGTTGTGGTTTTTGTTCCCAAAAAGATACAATTTAAATTTTTGGAATTGACCAAACAATTGGAAATTTCACGTTCAAAGATTTTCAACTATTGCAAATAGTGACCAAATTGGGTAATGGTTCAAAGGGTACAAAAAAAAAGTACAATTAACATTTAGGGTGCATTCCCACGGCACTGACCGGTATTTGTCTTCTTTTGGCACGTAGGGGGGCGGCTTTTGTCTGCAGTTTGCGGATTCAAGCTGTTCCCCTTCACATTCAAAATGTTAAATTTTTCTCCCCGAAAATTTGGGAGAAAATGAACGTATTATAATTTTTCGGAACTCCCTGGGGGCGTTGGAAAAACGGGTCTGCAAAAATCCTTTCAGGGGGGCCTTTTTCCCAAACAGTTTTTCCCTTTTAAAAGTCTAGGGGGGAGCGTTGCTTTTGGGTTTTAAGTTTTCTCAAAAACAGAAAAAACCCCAACCCTAAAAACCCGGGACCAAAAACCCTTTCCCCCTAATGGTGAAACACAATTTCCAACCATTGCCTTAATTGCCCCAAGGGTTATCAGACCCAAAACCCAAATGTCCCCCAACCCAGTCCTCAAGGCACCCCAAACGGGGTAATGTTTTCGGGATCTCCCAAAAGAATGAAAAGACAATAATGGAACTTCCCCCGGGGGAAAAATTTGGCTAAGGAAAGCCAGAAAAAACTTTCCCTGTTGGTGTGCCTTGGGACTGGGTTTTGGGAACCTCTGCCTTTGGGCCTTGTATAAAAATTTTATACAACATTTCAGTCCAGTTTTTTGAGAAAAAACGCCCCCCTGGGTATTGCTGGGAAAAAAAAAGGGTTGTTTTTTCTGAAAAAGATAAAATGAAATTTTGGGGGCTGACCCAAAAAAAATTGCAATTTGAAGATAAAACTTTTTTAAACCAGTTCTAAGATTTTAAGGGACCCCCAGGGGGCCCATGTAACATCCATCAAAATTAAAAAGAAAGTCGGAGTTTGAAAAAACTTCCTCTATATTGCGGAAAAAATGTTTTTTTTTTTTTCCCTAAAATATAAAATTTAAAAAATTAAAGGGTAGCTGCCCCAACAAAAATTGGAAATTTTCAAATTCAATTTTCCCAACATGTTCCAAAACGTTTCAGGTTGGTTTAAAGGGTTGAAAAAAATAAAAAAAAAAAAGTAAAACGGGAAAATAAAATGGAGCTTACCAAATTTTGGGAAAATTCTAGCCAGTGCCCAAAGGGGATCAGGATCCATGATTTACGGGGCGGGAAATAGTCAATCAAAATTAAAACAGTTTTGGTTCAGAGTTTTTTGGAGAAAACCCCCCCCAATTTTGAGGGAATACCCAAAAAAAGGTAAAAAATTTTTCCCCAAAAAAAAACCAAAGGGGAAAAAAATAAAAAATTTGGAAACTACATTTTTTTAAAAAAAACCCCCCACAAAAGGGGTGATCGGGTTGGACACTGGTTTGGGAAAAGGGAAACAAAAAAAATACAATTGAAAAGAAATGGTATTACCCCAAATTTTTTGGAAATTCAAAAATTAAAAAATTTTTCGGGCCAAATTTCCTGGGAACCCAAAAAAAGGGTAAATTGAAAAAAAGTATGGAGCTGACCACAAAATTTTAAAAAAATTTAAAATTTAAAAATTTTAAAAAACCATTGGGAAAATGGGAAAACAAGTTTCTTTTGGGTTTTGGGGGGAAGGGGTTTGGCCCCAGTTAAAAGATTAGGCTTTCATAATAGTTTAAAACCCCAAAAAAAAATTTTCCTAAAACCAAATTTTTTAAAATTTTTTTTTTAATTTTACCAAAAGGGTTTTTTCCACCTAATTTAAATCTCTGTTTGAGTCCATAGATGCTGGTACCAAAAATAAATCCAAAATTGAAGTGGGTTTTTTATTAAATTTTGAAAACCCCAAAAACCCTTTGGGAAAAAAATCGTTTGCATCCATGTTTCCATACCCCCCCAAAAAAAAATCCGGCAGTTGTTTGGGGGGTTTCCTACCCAAAGGGCCCCCTTAAAAACCCAAACAAAAAAACCCCCCTTAAACAAATTTTGGGGGGTTGCTTCCCCTTTTAAGTTAAAAAAAAACATTCCCCCTGATGTCTAAAAGCCCAAAAATCAAAACTGAAAAGGGAAAATTAAACGGGAATGACAACCCCCCGTAAGTTTCTTTACCCTTTCTACAACAGCCCCTCCACATCTAAAAAATTTTTTAAAAATATCCTTTTGGATTGTGAAATTGCCCTGAAAACTTCTAAGAACGGAAGAGAAGAAGGGGTCCCGGGCAGTTTAAAAACGCCCGGTAAAAAACCTTTAACCAAGTTTGGCACTTTTGCCCCCTTCCCGCCGAACCCTTTTTTTTACCCTATGCCCGCCCTATCTTTAAAAACCCTGACATGTCACTTTATGCGGGGAAAATTTTTTTTTTGCTTTTACTTTTTTTACGTGACTTAGAGCCCCTTTTCTTGGACCCCTTTGTCCCCTTTAAAGGGTTAAAAGTGTTTACATTTTTGGTCAATACTGTCCTTTTTATTTTTTTGTGAAAAAATATCAAAATTGAAAAATTTGAAAAAATTTGCCATTTTAAAAAATTCAAAAATTTCGGGTTTTAAAAATTACGAAAAGTTAGTTATATCATACAAAATAGTTTTTATAAAAGCATCAAATTTTTATGTCTATTTTATGTTAACATAAACCCCTTTAAAAGGATCTTTTTTTTTTTTTGGGGAAACACAAATGGGACTTTAAAATTCAGAAAGAAAAATTTTTCAATATTTCAAGAAAATTTTCCTAAATTTGGGGGGTGGGTTTAGGGTTAGGTCCCCAAAAAAAGATACCATCTAAAAAAAAGCCCCCTTTAAAAAGATTCAAAGCATTTGTTTAGGAAGTTTATTAATGCCCTAGGGGGCCCATTTAAAATTTTTTTGGTGTTTAAAGATGCCAATTTTTTTTAAACCAATAAAATAGTGTTGAATAAAACCTTTATTTAAAAAAACCCCCCTACGCAGGTTATAGATCGGGTTTAAATCTAGCACAGAAACGAAAAATTTTTGGCTCAAAAAAACCACTTTAAAATTTCTCTACCCTGCCCCGCAAAATTTCACCCGGGGGAATTGCCGTAAAAAAAGCTAAAAAATCTATAGTTTTTGTTGATTTAGTTTTTCCCCCCGCCCCCCCGGCACCCCCCGAAATGAGGCGCATTACAAAAGGCGGGTACTCTGTAATGCCCCTGTATTGGCCCATGCGGGCAAAATTAAAACAAATAGCGAACGTTCATACATCCCACCCTAGGTTTTTCACGGGAATTATGGGAAAAATTGGGAGGTAAAAATTTCATTTTTTTTTGCAGCTTTGGGTTTTTGGGATCCTTTTTCTACGGGTAGAAATAACAAGGAAACCCCCACATTAAATTCCCCCCCATTTTGTCGTTTGTAGAAATTTTTTCATATGGGGCCCCTTTAATTTTTGGTTAGGAAAAATTTAAAAATGCCAGGCCATAATTTCCCAACAAGAAACTCTTTTTCCCCAGACATTAGCATGGGGTTCCCCCACGGGTTATTTGGGCTATCATGCAGTTTTTCCGTTTTCCGAGGCTAAAAAAAATGGGGGAAACTTTCCCGGTATGTCAATTTGCAAAACCCCCAAATTAGAGAGTCTTTCCCCCCACCAGCGAGCCCCCGACTGTTATCAAAAAAGGGGAAAAGGGTGGGGGTTTTGGCTGCCCTTTCCCCACCACTTTTTTTTGGGAAAGTTTCCCCAAATATATCCGAGTGTGTGTGCTCAGCTATATTTGTAACTCCCATTGAAAGTGAATAAAAAAGTTTTGGTTTTCCCTCCTAATCTTTCCCGGGGTTTCATTTTTTTGCAGCTACCCTGTGAGGGGCCCTTCTCATCGTTCTGTAAAGAAATTTGTGGTTTTCCCCGAAAATTGGGGTTTGGCAAATAAAAAAAGAATGGGGAAAATTTTTTCTTTTTTGAAAAATTTTGTCAGATTAAGAGAGCAGCTGCCCAAAAAAACATTTCAAAGCAGCAAACAGGTATTTGAAGCTGCTGGAACTTCTGGAATCCTAGGAACCTCAAGGTGTAGGATCCTCCAGAGGCTGCAGTGTCCATAAACCTAATATTCAGCCGCCCCTGACCAGCGCTCACAAGCAAGGATGGTTGAAGTAGGACCACACATACATGAAGACTCGTTACTAATGAGCACCAGGCAATCCTGGATGGTTCCGATGGATGTAGTAGTGGATGGTTGGTGGAGTGGTGGATGGTTGGTGGAGTAGTGTATGGTTGGGGGATGGGCACCAGATCCCAACAAAGTTATGGAGTCATGTTTCGGGCCGGAATCATGGGGAGAGAGCTAGTGGGCCCCTTTAGGATCCTTGAAGGTGTGAAAACGACCTCTGCAAAGTATATAAAGTTTATGACGGACCACTTTCTTCCATGGTACAAAAAGAAGAACTGCATCGTCCATAGCAAAATCCTCTTCATGGAGGACAATGCCCTATTTAATGCTGTAGAGATGACCTCAGAGTCAATTGCTGCTATGGGCATAGAAGGAGAGAGACTCATGGTGAGGCCACCATCCTGCCCCGACCTA
This sequence comes from Phyllomedusa bahiana, assembly GCA_025379985.1. Lineage (NCBI taxonomy): Eukaryota > Metazoa > Chordata > Amphibia > Anura > Hylidae > Phyllomedusa > Phyllomedusa bahiana. The sequence goes on along the minus strand of JAODAL010026342.1, from coordinate 3,783 downwards.
AACCGAATGGAGAAGCTCTGGAGAAACCTCAAGCAGAAGATCTTTGAGAGTGGGAGGCCATTCACATCCAAACAGCAGCTCTGGGAGGCGATTTTGACATCCAGAAAAGACACTGAAGCAGAAACTCTCCAAAAACTCCCAAGTTGAATGAATGCAAGAATTGCGAAGGTGACATCAAAGAAGGCTCCTATGTTACCATGTGACTTGCCCTGTTACAAGGTTTTTGATTGAAATACAGTAGCTTTTGATTTTGGTAAATGTGACCTCTCAATGTTGCAAATTCCAAAAATGACCATTTTCAGTTCCTTACAACCTATGAAATGTTTGGTAACTTCTGAGTCTGAAAGAAAAACTGTTATAAATGAGAAGTTTATCCAATAAAACATGATTTATACTCGAACGGATGATGACTTCAATATTATTATGACTCATTTACATCAACCAATTAGGTCAATCAGAGAAAAAGATCAATTGCATAATAATTTGGAACACGGTGTATAGGAGATGTCAGAGGCGTAACTTAAAGCTTCTGGGCCCTAGTGCAATTAGTGAAATGGGGCCCCTCAGTTACGTTGTACCATTGATAAAGCTGTATCAGAAGTGCTTTGGGGGCCCCCTCAGGCTGCAGGGCCCAGTAGCGGCTGCTACTTCTGCACCCCCTATAGCTATGTCCCTGGGAGGTGTTACTAACACATGGACCCATAGAATACACACACTGAAAATGCATAAAATCCTGAATGGATAAGACCTCAGTGAGTGAATAGGATTCTTTGTGTTCCTTTTTTTTCAATATAAACCTTATTAACTACAAAGTGACCTCCGGCAGCTGCAGTAAAGCCACCAGAATCAATGTGACTTCTCTTCAGGAACCGAGAACATTTGCTCAGGTGAACTTGAGAAGGTCTCTGCTGTCTCACATGAAGATTGATATTAATGTGGTAATGGACTGCGGTTCAAGTAGATTTAAAGGTTATTCCTAGAAAATTACATAATTTCCTAGAACTCCAGAAATGCTCATGTTATAAATTAACGAAATGGAACAAGCTGCTGGGAGATGAATACTGCTCCTCTCACATTGCCGTCTTCTAATAGCAGTCATTGCAATCAGTCACATCAGACACTATAGATCCACCTCTTGGTCTTCCCTATTTTGGATGAAATGGTGGAAGGGACCTCGATTTTTTTTTTCTATAAGAGGCCCTCCCATGACCTGTCTGTCTTATTAAATCCTTGTGCTCCCTGTGATATAATAATTCTGGAGCCTCTTCTCCTATATCTCTGTCTTGTGCTGTTCCTCCGTTACTCCTGCTAGAAATTTATCACTGAGTCAGTCAGATGGGTGTTACCGTTCCAGTTTCAGAGGGGCTTGTCCGTTGAAACCCCAGGCGATCTTTAACTGCTCCTAGCGTGGTTACACAAAAGACCTTGGCTGACAAAGATAACCCCTTTTTTTTGTGACAGTCTGTGTGAAGTTAACACCGTCCAGAGGTCTGTGTAAAGTTAACACTGTATAGAGGTCTGTGTGAAGTTAACACTGTAAAGAGGTCTGTATGAGGTTAACATGTCAGAGGTTTCTTTGATTTTAAAACATGTCCAGGGGGTCTGGTGAAGTAAACACTTTTAAAAGGTCTGGTGATTTAAAAAACTCTCCAGAGGTCTTTATGAGATTAACACTGTATAGAGGTGTGTGTGACGTCAACACTGTACAAAGGTCTGTGTGAGGTTAATGTATCCAGCAGTTATGTAAAGTCAACATGTACAGGGTCGGTGGGTTAACATGTCCAGGGGTTTTGTGTGAAGTTAACACGTCCAGAGGTTATGGGGTTTAACATTCCAAGGGTTGTATAAATTTTAAAACACCGCCCAGAGGGTTATTAATTAACATTTCCCAATGTCTGATAGGTTTACTTGCCCCAGGGGTCTAATGTGAGGTTAATACCGCCCGGGGAAATCATGGGAATTTAACACTGTATTGGTTCTGTTGGGGGTTTAACACTGCCAAAGGTCAGGGGAGGTTAATGCTGTCCAGAGGTCTATGTGAGCTTAATGCTGCCCCAGAGGTCTGTGTGAGGTTAACACTATCCAGAGGTCTGTGTAAAGTTAACACTGCATGGAGTTCTGTGTGAGGTTAATACTTTCTAGAGAATCTGTGAAAAAGTTAACACTGTATGAAGTCGTTTTGAGGTTAACATGCAGATGTTTTTAAAAGGTTACTGCTGTCCAGGGGTCTGTGTGAAGTTAATATAAATAACAAAGAAAACCCCCAAGTTAGGTTTGGTGCTATTTTCCCCCCAAAAAAAGCAGTTTGTTTTCCTTTTAATTTTAAAGAGTCCAGATTGTCAGTCAACTATGGTACAGGGATCATATAGAATGATCCCTGTACCAAAGTTTTAAAATCCCCAAATCTTTATTATTACATTAAAACCAGTTAAACGTAAAGTAAAACTGTGAACAATGACGATATCAGGGTCTGAAATATGTTAGCGTACTAAGTGAAGTTAACAGTGTATAGAGGTCTCTATGATGTTATCACTGTCCAGAGGTCTGTGTGAAGTTAACACTGTCCAGAGGTCTGTGTGAAGTTAACACTGAATAGAGGTCGCTATGAGGTTAACACTGTCCAGAGGTCTGTGTGAAGTTAACACATTATAGAGGTCTCTATGAGGTTAACACTGTAAAGAGGTCTGTATGAAGTTAACACTGTATAGAGGTTTGTCCAGAGGTCTGTATGAAGTTAACACTGTATAGAGGTCTGTATAAGGTTAACACTGTCCAGAGGTCTGTGTGAAGTTAACACTGAATAGAGGTCTCTATGAGGTTAACACTGTATAGAGGTCTGTATAAGGTTAACACTGTCCAGCGGTCTGTGTGAAGTTAACACTGTCCAGAGGTCTGTGTGAAGTTAACACTGTATAGAGGTTTGTCCAGAGGTCTGTGTTAAGTTAACACTTTGTAGAGGTCTCTATGAGGTTAACACTGGGCCAAAGGTCTGTATGAAGTTAAACACTGTCCAGAGGTCTGTATTAAGGTTAACACTGTCCAGAGGTCTGTGTGAAGTTAACACTGTCCAGAGGTATGTGTGAAGTTAACACTGTCCAGAGGTCTGTGTGAAGTTAACACTGAATAGAGGTCTCTATGAGGTTAACACTGTATAGAGGTCTGTATAAGGTTAACACTGTCCAGCGGTCTGTGTGAAGTTAACACTGTCCAGAGGTCTGTGTGAAGTTAACACTGTATAGAGGTTTGTCCAGAGGTCTGTGTTAAGTTAACACTTTGTAGAGGTCTCTATGAGGTTAACACTGTCCAGAGGTCTGTATGAAGTTAACACTGTCCAGAGGTCTGTATAAGGTTAACACTGTCCAGAGGTCTGTATGAAGTTAACACTGTCCAGAGGTCTGTGTGAAGTTAACACTGTAAAGAGGTCTGTATGAGGTTAACACTGTCCAGAGGTCTTTATGATGTTAACACTGTCCAGAGGTCTGCGTGAAGTCAACACTGTCCAGAGGTCTGTGTGACGTTAACACTGTCCAGAGGTCTGTGTGAAGTTAACAGTGTATAGAGATCTGTGTGGGGCTAACACTGGTCTGGCACCCCTGGGAAGTCAGCCATGACCTATGAAACCGTTCATGACCATAGCATTTTAAACATTGCTTATGTTTTTGATCCTGAAAGTTTAAGCATTGAGCATCACCCGGAGAGAAATGCAACTACCAAGCTTCTACGCCTGAAATTTTTAAACCCCAATTTTTTCCCCTTTTTTGTTTTTTTTTTGGGGGGAAAAAA